>WEDG01000095.1:0-63468 GCA_017591395.1 Schistocephalus solidus
ATATATATATATATGAAGAAAAACCTGACCCACTAACAGAAGAGAGACTGGATAGTCATGTCTGGCTTATTAGTCCTCGTCAGCCAGCCAAATCTTTACCTTTGTGGTGATACACCCGAGGATTGAAACCGCGACGTGCTGATCAGAAGTCAAACGCTCTTACCATTGAGCCACGAGCTCGTTGTCTTGCTGGTTTCGATCGGGTCTATTTACAATGTTAGGTATGACATTCTTTTGAATAACCTGTCACTCGATAGGCGGTTGTCAAGCAAAGACTGCGCATTTATCTTAACACTGACTTGATTTCCCTTTACCTAGTCTTGGACGTACATCTTCCTCTTTGGTTTCGAGAGAGGACCACAGGAATTTTAGGAGATAGTCGCCAAATTACGGTTTCATGCATCGTGTCCTAAACGAAAAGTGATGTCTCCATAGCCCACCCTTCAGTCAAATAATCGGAGCACTATTGATGTGCATGGTTTAAACCACCTACGTTTCTTCGCTTCTAACCATCATCAGAATTCCATTCTGGGTACTGAGATTTCAAGGGCTCACGTTCACTGTCAGTTTTCCACGAGTTCTCATACGAACTATCACACTTGAGCGCGGTATAGTGATGGCATCGTACTCACTTGTTGGACGGTTTGTTAAGTTTCATCCTATGCTCAGAAACAACCTACCCTGCTCCTTAATATCCTTCGCGAAGCAGTTTTGTGAGAGTGGAGGCTACCTAAACTCTTGCCCAAATTTCATTGCAGGAGTTTTTACTGCTTCTTTCTCAACTCATTTTTTTCTAGAAATTCTTAAATTTTGTTTAAAATTTTTTTTATGCAAATATTAAATAAATAAATTGGATATTTAAGGCCCAGAGAGCCCCATCATTTCAAACTTAGTATCCCGGTATAAATAAATACAAATTGGATAATTGCTGCACTATGTGAGCAGCCATATTAACAGCAGAAAGGAACAATATGGTAGGCATATCCGATTCAGAACGATTTGCCATTTTTAAAACAATAGTCAACAATCTTTAACATATGCGATGAACAAGAAAAGAAGCTGTAAAACACTCCTACGGCTTAAATTGGAGGTGCAGTTCGGCGAGCCGCCAATTTAAAAAAAATAGGAGAAAAAAACTGCTTCACTGTCAACTGCACTTATCAACGCAGATATGAAAAGTCTGCTTAATATTCATAACACTTTTTCTGAATTCTGTTGTATAGCCGCACTCTCACGTAGGACACTAATGACTGCATTTTCATTACTTAACTCAGTAGTAACTTTTTTTGGCTACTGCCCTCTGGACACATAAAATAAAACGTTATTTATTCATTTAGGTATTGAGACACTTAAATCCTATCTTGCCATCTAGCTTTATCCTTCGAAACGTGGGGCACGCTCAAATCACTTCCAACCGCTGAAGTCCTTGCCAACACCATGACCCTATCCACATGGAGATCCATGCAAAAGAAGCTGCATGCGGAGTGTGCGACCTCCAATTAGAAAGCTGCGTGCAAGGTTCGAATTCGAAAATTCAGTCGCTGCCCAAGCGATAGCAACAAGATTTCGAGGAAAATTCATGTCCCGATACACCGGTAATATGAGTGAAAAATGAGTTCACTGAAAATCTCATAATGTTAGAAAGCTCCACAGAAAAGGGTCTAAACTCACCAAACGGTTTACTGTTCTCGGTTTGGAGGAGAATTTAGGCAAATGATTCATAATTCAGTGTAATTCAGTATGTTTAAGAGAGAGAGGCAGATCTTTTGAAACCATTTTTAGAAATAAATGCTGGTAAAGCACACATATGTTTTCAACGCAAATTAGGCAAATTATATAATGTATTGATTGCGGCGAAACACATGTACATCAAGTAAAATTTCTTGAAGTCTTATTTTAAGTGTCTCAACACTTTCAGCCAGAACAAACCAAGTAAATGGTTTGTTATTTAATAAACCGGTGGGAGACCAAGTTGACCACGGTTCAGGGTTGCGTAGCTTGTCTTTAGTTTGTATTCTTGACCTCGGTGATTTGTCGTTTTTGCCAATTCAAAAAATCAGCCATTGGGAAGAGTAGAATCTACTCCCCTGAGAAGTTTGAAGACTCTCATCATATCTCTTCTGTATTAGTTATAAGAAAGAGGAAACTGTTTAAGCCTTTCAAGCAGACCCTCATATGATAGACATGCCTTTCGTTGAACTTCCTCTTGTATACTGTAATCTTACTTCATCCAGGGGCATCATGCTTGAAGGCAATATTCTAATAACGGCTGGACAAATGTTCCAAACACTTGATCAAAAAGCTCTTTGTCCTAACTAAGGACGAAGCTCCCAGAATGAACCTAGCCTTCTTATTTTCCTTGGCACAGGAAGAAGATGGATTGAGAGTGGATTTCATCAACACAACTAACGCCCTTCGATAGTTTACGTACCCTAGTTGGTGGCCTCTGATGAAGTCAGCTATTCAAATCTCATAATCGTTCAGTGACTAAACCCTGTTTTTCGTGGCCCGTCAACTACTGGACAATCAACTTGGCCATTTAAACTGCTCCTTTTAAATGCCAAATCCTTGCTCAATAAGAACCCCCTGCTTCAGACTCTGGTCTTCGTACAGTGTTATTTTAACTAAAATATGAGCAACACCTTCCGTGGTCGACTCCAAACTCCAAACTCGCAATGATCGTCGTGATGGACGTGGTGAGGGACGCTGTATCAATTTTCAGCAAGAACTTGCATTTCTGCCTTTAGACCATCCGCAATTTACTGTGGTTGAAGAGTGCTGTTGCTTTCGAATAACCTTAAAATATAAGTACTCTTTACTCGTTGTTTGTGTCTATCGCCCACTCAACACCAGTGAGGATTGTGATCGTTCTCTCTTACAGGCATTTTATGTCGCAGCTGACTTAATTTTTAAGTATTCCTTGATTACAGGTTATTTCGATCTTCCTGAAGTTTGATGGTTTCCACCTTCCGACCCTATTTGATTTCGATGACTTATTCGAGGCTGCAGATATCGGCATGTGGAATCAGATTTATCGACTAACCTACCCGAGGATCAAACATATTGATCTTATCTTCTTCAGAGGTTTTCTGCCTTTTGATAGCTTCATCGCTAGGGCCACTCGGTAGTTCAGACCTCGACATAGTTGTTTTTACACTACAATTTGAAACTGGTGAATGATTTTCCAAAAATATAGCTTCTTCTTTGCTTTTCGATCAACACTTTTGACAGCATTATTGATGAATCTTAATTCCCATGACTCCTCTGATTTCTTTCTATGTCAGGATGTTAATACCTGCACTACTATGCTGTACGAACTTTGGGATCCACTTATTCCTCGTTTTTTCACAATAAGAAATTAATTAATGTCACTAATGATGTTGACCTCCCTTTATCTTTTCGCCGTAGGTTGCGAAAACTCTCTTGTAGATTCCATTAGCAAAACGTCATTTTCGTTCTGCTTTTGATTTGACATATTTTTGAGCAGGCTTCGAGGCTCCCCGAAGAAAAGCGTCTAGCCGATTTAGTCAAGTTTGTTGGAAACCGCATGTCAGATAAAAATAATAATTGTATTTAATGTCGGTTTACAGGCAATATCAGACGAAATATGCAGCGGGGATCAGGCAAGCAGTAAAAAAAACTCCTAAAGGTATATCGATGAGTGATTTTTCTAACTGTATGTTACTCAGGAGAACAAAATGCTGCCCATACGATGATAGCGGGAAAGAGTTAGCGCAAGTGCTGTGTGTTAACAGTCTTTCTGGTTTTTAAGGAACCGGTATTCTGCTCCAGACAAGAGTGCATCCGTGGACGGTTGCTCGCTCTCGGCCGAAGAATGCACTGGTTGCAAACTACAGAGATGGCGTCATTGTCCTTGAGGTAAGACCTGGGGTCAGGCTCAGATGCCGCGCAATCCATCGATCCGAAAGACAGGCTTAACCGTGTTGGCACCCAGAACTCTTGGAAGCTGTCCTGAATGAAAAGAAATGTCACGAATCGTTTTTTCCGCACAGTTAGAACCCATAGAGAAACGTGGCACACCATCCATCAAGACGCCCTTCGAAATCCCATAGTTGACGACCAATTGACGGCCAATAGTTTCAATGATTTCTTGTTCTGAACATTTATTGAAAATTCGACCACACCTCTTCTGACTATCCGGTGGTTGGGTCGGTGCCGTCCTCCAACCATAACTTTTACCCTCTGAGACGTAACCGTAGTCATTCGATGTTTTCGTCATTCTGATAGTCTAGGGGCAAGATGGCGTCCCGGTCAGTATTATAAGGGTGGATGCTTATTATATTTTCCCGTCCTTTCTGTGTAAGATATTTAATCTAGCTCTAGATCTTGAAAAGCTTGATCAAAAATGAATGCTGTATCAATTAACCAAGAATAAACGAATGAGTGTGACCCAGCATGGGTTCCTCAAACAAGGTCTTTCAAAACTTGTCAGCTCTCTTTCTTTGATCATGTTCTGCAATTTATTGACAGTTTTTTTTTACTTTAAATAGTCTATTACAATTTCACTAAAGCTTTTGATCAAGTTGACCATGCTCTCCTTCTCTTGAAATTTTCTTTTTTTGGTGTATGTTCTAAACTTTTGAATTTGCTATCTTCTTACCTGGGCTCTCACACACAACATGTTGAGATCTCCAATGTTATCTCCAACCCAACACGTGCAAGGAGTTGAGTTATTCAGGGTAGCGTGTTTGGCTCACTCTTATTTTTTTCATTTTGTCAATGATGTACCAGGTTTATTTAACAATGTTAGACCCTTTATGTATGCTGCTGACAAAATTTGTTTATCGGTAAAAGTCGACTGATCACAACTTCGTGCTTGAACTTTTAAAAAACCAGCTTAAGGCATTTTCTCAATAGTGTTCCACATGGTGCCTTTCCTTTTCTTGGCAAATTGCTCCGTTATGGTTGTTGGTGACTTAACTAAGTATCAATGGTCACGACATAAATCTGCCGGGAGTTGTTAAGGATTTGGGCATATCACATTCCGCCGGTCTTAATCTTTCAGAATCAATCCCTGATCGTCTACAAAGAACGAAGACTTTCGGGTTTATCCTCCGATATTTTAAACCTATCAATATTAAACTCCGCATTTTTAAAATGTACCTTAGGCATGGAATGGATTACTGTTTGTTTCTATTTAGTCTTCTGCGCTCTAATGAACGGAAGAATTGGTCCAGCATTTTTTCCTTAAAGAGTTTAATCGTCGGAGCACCGTAATCTGAAGTATCAAGAGCGCTGTGGGCATATAAGCACTGAACTCTTATGCCTTCGTTGATTACAGAAGGGACTCTTTTTACTTTTTAAGCTTTTAAACCCGTACATTTAATCTCCTTGCCCCTGTGAGGCAGCTTGACCACTCTCGGTGCAGCAGTCATCACAATGTATTTTTTATTTCTTGCTTTGGTTCGCACAATTAATTATCGTCAGTTTTTTTCGGTAAACGTCATAGCCATATGGAATAAGCTACCCCAGAATATAAAAATACTGTTAATTTATTATTTGGTTAAGAGAACTATTACTAGTTTTTTGCATTCAGAACAGCTTCCAGGAATTCTGGTTGCCAAAACGGTCGTATCTATCTTCTGACTCAAAGGGGTGCGTGGCATCTGTGCCCAATCCCAGGTCTTACCTTGAGGGTGATGGCACCATCTCTGCAGCCCGCAACCGGTGGAATCTTCAGCAGCCAACCAGCAACCGTCCATGGATGAACTCTTGCCTGGTGCAGCATTCCGTTTCCTTAAAAAGGCAGAGAGTCTGTACATACACTGCACTTTGGCTTACCTTTCCCATTTCCCAAACTGCTATCATCCCACGGACAGCAGTTTTTATCCTGAATAATATAAAGTGAGAAAAACACTAATAGCTATATTCCTGCAGAAGTTCTTTTCACTGCTAGCCTTATGCCCACTGCATATTTTTTCTGTTATTGCCTGTAAACTGACATTAAATAAAATTATTTATGTGGTCGGTTGACTTGACATTTTTTAAAATTATGTTTAGGTAGCCACTCAGCACACCCTTTTTGCAAGTGATCTAAGTTATTTTGCAAGCTTTGTGCATTTTTCGGCTTTTATGTTGAATTCTATAACTTCAATGCATCCGCAAACATTGGTATTTCGCACGTTAGGCAATCAAGGCAGTCGTTTGCATAAATCAGCAACAGAAGGGGCCCAGAATGTGGCCCTGCAGAACCTCATTGTGGACTGTTTCCCACTCAAATATGGTGTGACCAATACAAGCATGCTGACACTACCTGCGAGGAAGTCAGGCAATCAACTGAGTAGGTTGCCAATCACACACATTTAATGGAATTGTGGAATTGGCCGTCTGTGTTGAAATCACACCAGTGAGGATCATGCGCTTACTTTTCCTTTTTTCTAAAGATTCTTTTTATTTCTGATGTCCCCCGCTCGGCTCGAGAGACGCGTGATATCCTTTTAAATGGGCAACAACTCTCTGCCAAGTGCCGAATCAACTTCCTCAAGGAGAACCCGGTGGCCTTTGGGTTAGATGCGTGCGCACGATTCCAGTCTATCTCATTCAGAAGGTCGTTCATTCTTGTATAATCCCCATTTCCATACATTTCTCTCTTTTTACAGTTCGAATTTCGGGTAAAGAAAATGACTGCACTCCCAAGCAAGATCGCAATGCTCACTTCGACCAAGGAGCATATGAGAACTCAATCCAAGAATGCAGTGGTTGTCTCTACTAAGTATGATATCCAAACACCTTAACTGCTGTACATTTTGAAACCGCGTGTCCATTGGTACGTGTTGGATAAGAAGTTCGTTTGCTACCAAATTTATTAATTTATGTACACTTCAGTTAAGCTTATTAGAGAAATAGGCATAAGACTTTGCAAAGTACTCATGAGTACTTTACTTGCAAAATAAAATTGAAAGTGGTGTACAGAGAAACCATGTGCGTTGAATTGCTCGTTTAGAAATATCAACTTTGTTGAAAAATGTGACATATTTCGTAAACGTGCGAAATTGCTGTATTCTTGACTATGACATTTAAATATTTTTTTAATTGAAATCGTAAACATATCATTTTGCGATTGACAATAAATTTAGCTTCCGTTCTGTGTTTATCAAAACCTTCAAAATAAGATTTACTTAAAAGCTTTGGGCGAAATAGTAGTTTTTCGATATTCTGCTAATGCACATGGCCACTAGCACTCTTGGTCACTCCCTCTTTCGGCATAACAACCTCCTGCGTTTTCAGGTCTGTTAAGGCTGCACCTTTGAGAGGGTAGCTTCTGCTGTTGGTGGAGCAGGCTGGGTTGTCTAGGCAAAGTATTGTACACTTAAGGACGTTGAGCCGCAGACGCCAACGATTTGGCTATTACCCTAACTGATTTCGGTTTTTCTGCTGTCTATCTTAGCTGGTAGGGGTTTGGTTTACACTTCAGATATTTATGTCATCGGCAAGCAATAGTGCTTCACAGTCCAAATATCTGACGCAATAGTCCACTTATATCAGAAACAGAACGGGTCCTAGTACTTGAACCCTAGGGAACCTCACTCTCGATCATAGTAGAACTGTACTTCTCTTGGCCGATGCACACAGCCTGCTGCCGGCCCACTAGGAAGATATCAATCCATCTGAGGAAGTTATCTCTGATTCCTATTTTTTCTTGCTTGTACATCAGTCTTTGGTGTGCCACCGTTTCGAAGGTCTTATTGAACGTTTAAACCAGGTGCTTTCTTAAAGAATATCAAGGGTCAAACTCTGGAGATATATCGGCATATTTGTCGTGCAGGATCTTCCTTTTCAGAACTGTGTTGGCACTTTGATAGCGGGATATGGCCTCTAGGAATGACACCCATACGTTTTTAATTATCCTATCCATGAGCATACCTAGGTTTCTGCTCCCATCTGTGCATATGTGGAGGATTAAACATTACAGTGTCAGTCCAATGCATAATCACAATCTATGCATAGTCATGAGGCATGTGCTTAAAAAAATTGAAGAACTGCATATAGAACCCGTGAAAAGAGACATAACCGCATTTCAGAAGAATCTGCATATTTCTGTATTTGGACTATGGAAAACGTCTGTTAGAATGGTTAGATTTTGTCGCTCTGAATTATTTGAAGCGTCATGCGAATGGTGTTGAACTGTTCGACCACTGAATATCATCTTAAAATAAAAAAAATAGTGAAAGTCTAGTTCTGAGTAGAAAACGAATTTTAGTTCAAGATCACCCGAAAGGTGATGTCAACAGGGCTACTCTGCAAAGGAAGATAGAACCGGTGAGAATTGAAGTTAGACCTCAACAAGAAAGCAGTCTGGATAGATTGTCCTGATCGAAAGACGATTCCTGCTGGGCAGTCCTATCGATTGCAAGCAATTAACTGACAACCAAATATTTCTCTGCCAGAACTTCAGAAGTTGGTGGACGCAATTTACTTTCCACACATAACTCAATTCGTCGGCTCAGCTACTAGAAACAACAATATATTAGATTTACTTTTTGCTGTTGGCGTCCACCCTTTATTTACGAATTTCTATCGTTACATTTTTACAAGTGATCGCGCACTAATTCACTGTTGTCTTATGGTCTCCCCTTTATAAAGCCTGGAGTAAAACTTAACGACCTCTGCCGTACTCATGTTTACAAAGAATTAGTAAATAATCACACAAGCACTGTATGCTTTCAACCAGGCGGCCCGGTTTCGACGTTCGACTGGGGAACGTATAAAGTAATGATGGGTTACTCTGGACCTTAAATATACAATTAAATTATTATTAAATTATATACCAGTTTTTACTCTGGCTCTCGTTCTGAGGTAAAATACTATCGCGGTGCTCATAAAACACCCTCTCTTGCTAAACTGTTTAAAAAATACTTTTCATAAAATTACACATTTTTGCATAACCCATCAACTTCTTACCTCCTCCCGGCATTGGCTTTTACCAGATCGGTCTTGTGAAACATGCCACGTGTATTTTCTTAATCTGCTATCTGCTCTTCGTAATGGTCACCTATCGGTTGTGGTTATCTATTTCGATCTGAACAGTGACTTTGATAAAGTGCCACGAATGTGACTAATAATTAAACTGGAAGCTCTAAGACTTCGCAGTAGTGACTTTAAGTGGCTTGATTGATTTCATTACGTGATACCTCTCTACATGGAAGCAAAAGGGATCCCATTTTTGACTGAGCCCCTTATTTTAAGGGGTGTCCTCTAAGGTACCGTTCTAGGTTCTGCTATGTTCTTGCTTAACATTACTGATAGTTTCATAGACAGTTAACCACTCTCAATTTCTTCTTTATGCTGATAATCTCAAATGTGTATCTTTCTTCACTTAATCTACGATCTAATGATGTATAGAACAAATTCATGTAGACTTTTATATTCCTTCTGCATGAAACTCAACGCGGAAAATTAGATTCTCATCTTCTAGGTGTCGCCTTATGTGTTTTTGGGGCCTGAAAGGCTACCTCAACCAGTTATTTTTCTTGGCAACCCTATGGCTTAGGGTTCAACCATCAAAGACTTGGGTTTACGCTACACCAATAATTTAAATCAATCGCTTCATGCCGACATAATTACGGTCAAGGCTGCCCAGATTTGCAGCTTTCTTTCTTATTATTTCTACCATTTCAAAATTAAATGAAGACTTTAACGAATGTTTGTTCTTCCAATTCTTTAATATTTCTGCCCATTAGTTGTTGTACTTACCGATGCTAGCCATTCTTAAATTTAAAATTCCAAAGACAATTTACGATAAATCTTGTACGTCCGACACATTAAAATATTTCCTACTCGAATGGATACCAGTTTACCAGCCTAAAATTTATTTTGGTCTGGAGACTGTAAGCTGGCATCTGCCTCCTTTTTGCCTTAATAATAGTTAAAATCTTCCGTGGATTACAGTCATTACCCCCGTCTTTTATACAACCTACGTAATTCTTCATTTATTATACCTTCGCCTGTATCTTCAATTTCTAAACGCTCTCTACTTGCTTCCACGGGTAGGTTTCTTTTGAATATTCTGCCAATCGATAAAAAGTTTTCAACTAGTCTACCTGTTTCAAGTGTAAACTACCTCTCTGTCTTAAAACTGATTCGATTTACCTTTTATTTTCCTATTCCTTTTCGAGCAGCTTCCTCCTTTAGCTCAAGAAAGGACAACCGGGAATTTAGGAAACCATCAGAAAATTACGTATCCGCGCATCTTGTCTTCATAACCCACCCCTCAGGCCAATATTCAGACGGGGAGGATTTAAACTGCCTCCTTTTGTTTGCTGCTAACCATTCTTTCGCGAAGCAGTTTTCTCGTGCACCTTTTTGGAAAGTGGGGGGTTCATTGAATTCTGAGCCCATCCTCCTATCTTTGTAGGCGTTGTTTTCCCTGCCCACCATTTTTTTCGAAAATGTGCTAACTACTGCTTTAAAAGGACAGATCGACGGTGGATTTGAAAAAATGGTTTAATATCCCCCTCCTAAATTATAAATCCGCCTGTGTAGCTGGCTGCCCATGCACAGCACCAATGTGCACATTGTCACTTTTTTACGTCAGTGCTATCATTGTATTTATAATGCCCTCTGGGCACTTTAAATAAAAATTTATTTATAACACTACCATATTAGGCTGCTTCAGTCCCTGAATTGCTATGCATGCACTGGAGCAGTATAAACGCAAAAACTTCGCGTTCTTACCCACCGACAGGACAACGAGTCTGTGGTGTTGTGGGTTAAAGCATTGGACTTCTAACCAGCAGATCGCGGATTTGAGCCTTTTTGCCGCAACAACTGCGGTTGGTATGGTCGGCTGCTGACGGCTACCATGCCAGAAATTGTAATTCTAGTCCCACTTGACACTGTTGGTAATGTTATTCTGTAAAAACTAATAACAGACTCAAATATCGTAGCGAAAGCTATGCGGGCTGGACTATGTTATGTCTGAATAAATGCGCAGAATTTATTTCATAAATATTATGAACATAAGTCATTAATACTTTATGTGTAGCCGACTGCAAGTCTCTTTTGATAAGTAAATAAATTTTTATTGGAAACGCGCCCTGAGGGCACTATCAAGACAAAGCAAGAAATGAGCTTTAATAATTACAACGCGCTCTTTGGCGCTCTGTGTAAGCAGTCAGATATACAGGAGAATTTACTATTGGTGATTGTTCCCTTTTAGTTATAGGCAAATGCGTAGTGATCTCCTGCAGACAATCCGCATTGTGAAGGGATTGGAATGTTGCCTGGAATTCTCTGACTTCTTTGAATTTGCTGCCGCGGCCCATCTCCGAGGTCACCCATTCAAACTGCGTGTCCAGCAGGTGCGACTGGATGTGCACAAGTTCTCCTTCTCCGTCAGCGTGTTTTAACCATGGAATGCCCTCCCTGAAGATGTTGTTGTGTCACCATCGCTGGAAAGCTTTAAAAGGAACCTTGACAGTTTTATGTTTTAAAACGAGCCGGAGCGATGAGGAATTTATCTTAAACCTCGAGATTCACGCACCATTGGTAATATTTTATGATCACCTTGAACTTTTGCAACCCATATGGTTTCTCTGTATACCGCACTTAATTTTACGTTACAAATAAGGTACTCAAAGGCTATTGGCTATTTTGCTCCATAAATTGAATTTAATTGAGAAACGTAGTCAGTTTTTTTTAAATCCATCAGCAATTTATCCTTTTAACGCAATAAATAACAATTTGTTTAAAAATGGGGAGCTTAAAACGAAGCAGTGAAAAAAAAACTACTGCATGGAAAGTGGAAGCAGTCTTCAATGAGCCCCCACTTTCAAACAAACTTGCCAGAGAAAAAAACTGCTTCGTTAATTATAAGGAGAAATAGGGTAGGTTCAATTCAATTCAATTCAATGTATTGAGGGAAATGGGCATGGGCAATTAACTACCCAATTGGTAACGTAAACTTCGAGAAAGTGTACAGAGAAACCATGTGGGTTGCAACAATGAAAAGACTATCATAAAATATGAAAATTCGGGCGTGAATCTCGAGCATTAAGTTAAACCCTCGTAGCTCTGACTCATTTTGAAACATAAATCTTTCAAGGTTTCTTTTAAAACTTTCCAATGATGGTGGAATCACAATATCTGCAGGGATGGCATTCCGTTGTTTTACCACTCCAACACAGCAGAAGGAATTGCGCATATCCCGCCTTGCCTGCTGAAAGCGCAGTTTTAATATTTTTCCTTGGAGATGGGAAGTGGTAGCATGGTGCTTGCTTAACATTACTGATAGTTCATAGACAGTTAACCACTCTCAATTTCTTCTTTATGCTGATAATCTCAAATGTGTATCTTTCTTCACTTAATCTACGATCTAATGATGTATAGAACAAATTCATGTAGACTTTTATATTCCTTCTGCATGAAACTCAACGCGGAAAATTAGATTCTCATCTTCTAGGTGTCGCCTTATGTGTTTTGGGGCCTGAAAGGCTACCTCAACCAGTTATTTTTCTTGGCAACCCTATGGCTTAGGGTTCAACCATCAAAGACTTGGGTTTACGCTACACCAATAATTTAAATCAATCGCTTCATGCCGACATAATTACGGTCAAGGCTGCCCAGATTTGCAGCTTTCTTTCTTATTATTTCTACCATTTCAAAAATTAAATGAAGACTTTAACGAATGTTTGTTCTTCCAATTCTTTTAATATTTCTGCCCATTAGTTGTTGTACTTACCGATGCTAGCCATTCTTAAATTTAAAAATTCCAAAAGACAATTTACGATAAATCTTGTACGTCCGACACATTAAAAATATTTCCTACTCGAATGGATACCAGTTTACCAGCCTAAAATTTATTTTGGTCTGGAGACTGTAAGCTGGCATCTGCCTCCTTTTTGCCTTAATAATAGTTAAAATCTTCCGTGGATTACAGTCATTACCCCCGTCTTTTATACAACCTACGTAATTCTTCATTTATTTTACCTTCGCCTGTATCTTCAATTTCTAAACGCTCTCTACTTGCTTCCACGGGTAGGTTTCTTTTGAATATTCTGCCAATCGATAAAAAGTTTTCAACTAGTCTACCTGTTTCAAGTGTAAACTACCTCTCTGTCTTAAAACTGATTCGATTTACCTTTTATTTTCCTATTCCTTTTCGAGCAGCTTCCTCCTTTAGCTCAAGAAAGGACAACCAGGAATTTAGGAAACCATCAGAAAATTACGTATCCGCGCATCTTGTCTTCATAACCCACCCCTCAGGCCAATATTCAGACGGGGAGGCTTTAAACTGCCTCCTTTTGTTTGCTGCTAACCATTCTTTCGCGAAGCAGTTTTCTCCTGCACCTTTTTGGAAAGTGGGGGGTTCATTGAATTCTGAGCCCATCCTCCTATCTTTGTAGGCGTTGTTTTCCCTGCCCACCATTTTTTTCGAAAATGTGCTAACTACTGCTTTAAAAGGACAGATCGACGGTGGATTTGAAAAAATGGTTTAATATCCCCCTCCTAAATTATAAATCCGCCTGTGTAGCTGGCTGCCCATGCACAGCACCAATGTGCACATTGTCACTTTTTTACGTCAGTGCTATCATTGTATTTATAATGCCCTCTGGGCACTTTTAATAAAAATTTATTTATAACACTACCATATTAGGCTGCTTCAGTCCTGAATTGCTATGCATGCACAGGAGCAGTATAAACGCAAAACTTCGCGTTCTTACCCACCGACAGGACAACGAGTCTGTGGTGTTGTGGGTTAAAGCATTGGACTTCTAACCAGCAGATCGCGGATTTGAGCCTTTTTTGCCGCAACAACTGCGGTTGGTATGGTCGGCTGCTGACGGCTACCATGCCAGAAATTGTAATTCTAGTCCCACTTGACACTGTTGGTAATGTTATTCTGTAAAAACTAATAACAGACTCAAATATCGTAGCGAAAGCTATGCGGGCTGGACTATGTTATGTCTGAATAAATGCGCAGAATTTATTTCATAAATATTATGAACATAAGTCATTAATACTTTTATGTGTAGCCGACTGCAAGTCTCTTTTTGATAAGTAAATAAATTTTTTATTGGAAACGCGCCCTGAGGGCACTATCAAGACAAAGCAAGAAATGAGCTTTAATAATTACAACGTGCTCTTTGGCGCTCTGTGTAAGCAGTCAGATATACAGGAGAATTTACTATTGGTGATTGTTCCCTTTTAGTTATAGGCAAATGCGTAGTGATCTCCTGCAGACAATCCGCATTGTGAAGGGATTGGAATGTTGCCTGGAATTCTCTGACTTCTTTGAATTTGCTGCCGCGGCCCATCTCCGAGGTCACCCATTCAAACTGCGTGTCCAGCAGGTGCGACTGGATGTGCACAAGTTCTCCTTCTCCGTCAGCGTGTTTTAACCATGGAATGCCCTCACTGAAGACGTTGTTGTGTCACCATCGCTGGAAAGCTTTAAAAGGAACCTTGACAGTTTTATGTTTTAAAACGAGCCGGAGCGATGAGGAATTTATCTTAAACCTCGAGATTCACGCACCATTGGTAATATTTTATGATCACCGTGAACTTTTGCAACCCATATGGTTTCTCTGTATACCGCACTTAATTTTACGTTACAAATAAGGTACTCAAAGGCTATTGGCTATTTTGCTCCATAAATTGAATTTAATTGAGAAACGTAGGCAGTTTTTTTAAATCCATCAGCAATTTATCCTTTTAACGCAATAAATAACAATTTGTTTAAAAATGGGGAGCTTAAAACGAAGCAGTGAAAAAAAAACTACTGCATGGAAAGTGGAAGCAGTCTTCAATGAGCCCCCACTTTCAAACAAACTTGCCAGAGAAAAAACTGCTTCGTTAATTATAAGGAGAAATAGGGTAGGTTCAATTCAATTCAATTCAATGTATTGAGGGAAATGGGCATGGGCAATTAACTACCCAATTGGTAACGTAAACTTCGAGAAAGTGTACAGAGAAACCATGTGGGTTGCAACAATGAAAAGACTATCATAAAATATGAAAATTCGGGCGTGAATCTCGAGCATTAAGTTAAACCCCTCGTAGCTCTGACTCATTTTGAAACATAAATCTTTCAAGGTTTCTTTTAAAACTTTCCAATGATGGTGGAATCACAATATCTGCAGGGATGGCATTCCGTTGTTTTACCACTCCAACACAGCAGAAGGAATTGCGCATATCCCGCCTTGCCTGCTGAAAGCGCAGTTTTAATATTTTTCCTTGGAGATGGGAAGTGGTAGCATGGTGCTATGTTCTTGCTTAACATTACTGATAGTTCATAGACAGTTAACCACTCTCAATTTCTTCTTTATGCTGATAATCTCAAATGTGTATCTTTCTTCACTTAATCTACGATCTAATGATGTATAGAAAAAATTCATGTAGACTTTTATATTCCTTCTGCATGAAACTCAACGCGGAAAATTAGATTCTCATCTTCTAGGTGTCGCCTTATGTGTTTTGGGGCCTGAAAGGCTACCTCAACCAGTTATTTTTCTTGGCAACCCTATGGCTTAGGGTTCAACCATCAAAGACTTGGGTTTACGCTACACCAATAATTTAAATCAATCGCTTCATGCCGACATAATTACGGTCAAGGCTGCCCAGATTTGCAGCTTTCTTTCTTATTATTTCTACCATTTCAAAATTAAATGAAGACTTTAACGAATGTTTGTTCTTCCAATTCTTTAATATTTCTGCCCATTAGTTGTTGTACTTACCGATGCTAGCCATTCTTAAATTTAAAATTCCAAAGACAATTTACGATAAATCTTGTACGTCCGACACATTAAAATATTTCCTACTCGAATGGATACCAGTTTACCAGCCTAAAATTTATTTTGGTCTGGAGACTGTAAGCTGGCATCTGCCTCCTTTTTGCCTTAATAATAGTTAAAATCTTCCGTGGATTACAGTCATTACCCCCGTCTTTTATACAACCTTCGTAATTCTTCATTTATTTTACCTTCGCCTGTATCTTCAATTTCTAAACGCTCTCTACTTGCTTCCACGGGTAGGTTTCTTTTGAATATTCTGCCAATCGATAAAAAGTTTTCAACTAGTCTACCTGTTTCAAGTGTAAACTACCTCTCTGTCTTAAAACTGATTCGATTTACCTTTTATTTTCCTATTCCTTTTCGAGCAGCTTCCTCCTTTAGCTCAAGAAAGGACAACCGGGAATTTAGGAAACCATCAGAAAATTACGTATCCGCGCATCTTGTCTTCATAACCCACCCCTCAGGCCAATATTCAGACGGGGAGGATTTAAACTGCCTCCTTTTGTTTGCTGCTAACCATTCTTTCGCGAAGCAGTTTTTCTCGTGCACCTTTTTTTGGAAAGTGGGGGTTCATTGAATTCTGAGCCCATCCTCCCTATCTTTGTAGGCGTTGTTTTCCCTGCCCACCATTTTTTTCGAAAATGTGCTAACTACTGCTTTAAAAGGACAGATCGACGGTGGATTTGAAAAAATGGTTTAATATCCCCCTCCTAAATTATAAATCCGCCTGTGTAGCTGGCTGCCCATGCACAGCACCAATGTGCACATTGTCACTTTTTTACGTCAGTGCTATCATTGTATTTATAATGCCCTCTGGGCACTTTAAATAAAAATTTATTTATAACACTACCATATTAGGCTGCTTCAGTCCTGAATTGCTATGCATGCACAGGAGCAGTATAAACGCAAAACTTCACGTTCTTACCCACCGACAGGACAACGAGTCTGTGGTGTTGTGGGTTAAAGCATTGGACTTCTAACCAGCAGATCGCGGATTTGAGCCTTTTTTGCCGCAACAACTGCGGTTGGTATGGTCGGCTGCTGACGGCTACAATGCCAGAAATTGTAATTCTAGTCCCCCTTGACACTGTTTGTAATGTTATTCTGTAAAAACTAATAACAGACTCAAATATCGTAGCGAAAGCTATGCGGGCTGGACTATGTTATGTCTGAATAAATGCGCAGAATTTATTTCATAAATATTATGAACATAAGTCATTAATACTTTATGTGTAGCCGACTGCAAGTCTCTTTTGATAAGTAAATAAATTTTTATTGGAAACGCGCCCTGAGGGCACTATCAAGACAAAGCAAGAAATGAGCTTTAATAATTACAACGCGCTCTTTGGCGCTCTGTGTAAGCAGTCAGATATACAGGAGAATTTACTATTGGTGATTGTTCCCTTTTAGTTATAGGCAAATGCGTAGTGATCTCCTGCAGACAATCCGCATTGTGAAGGGATTGGAATGTTGCCTGGAATTCTCTGACTTCTTTGAATTTGCTGCCGCGGCCCATCTCCGAGGTCACCCATTCAAACTGCGTGTCCAGCAGGTGCGACTGGATGTGCACAAGTTCTCCTTCTCCGTCAGCGTGTTTTAACCATGGAATGCCCTCCCTGAAGATGTTGTTGTGTCACCATCGCTGGAAAGCTTTTAAAAAGGAACCTTGACAGTTTTATGTTTTTAAAACGAGCCGGAGCGATGAGGAATTTATCTTAAACCTCGAGATTCACGCACCATTGGTAATATTTTATGATCACCTTGAACTTTTGCAACCCATATGGTTTCTCTGTATACCGCACTTAATTTTACGTTACAAATAAGGTACTCAAAGGCTATTGGCTATTTTGCTCCATAAATTGAATTTAATTGAGAAACGTAGGCAGTTTTTTTAAATCCATCAGCAATTTATCCTTTTAACGCAATAAATAACAATTTGTTTAAAAAAATGGGGAGCTTAAAAACGAAGCAGTGAAAAAAACTACTGCATGGAAAGTGGAAGCAGTCTTCAATGAGCCCCCCACTTTCAAACAAACTTGCCAGAGAAAAAAACTGCTTCGTTAATTATAAGGAGAAATAGGGTAGGTTCAATTCAATTCAATTCAATGTATTGAGGGAAATGGGCATGGGCAATTAACTACCCAATTGGTAACGTAAACTTCGAGAAAGTGTACAGAGAAACCATGTGGGTTGCAACAATGAAAGACTATCATAAAATATGAAAATTCGGGCGTGAATCTCGAGCATTAAGTTAAACGCCTCGTAGCTCTGACTCATTTTGAAACATAAAACTTTCAAGATTTCTTTTAAAACTTTCCAATGATGGTGGAATCACAATATCTGCAGGGATGGCATTCCGTTGTTTTACCACTCCAACACAGCAGAAGGAATTGCGCATATCCCGCCTTGCCTGCTGAAAGCGCAGTTTTAATATTTTTCCTTGTAGATGGGAATTTGTAGCAAATTCAAAGAAGTTCGCATAGGCCTGTCAGTAATCCAATCCCTTCACAATCTAGAAGGTCTGTAGGAGGTCCTCACGTGTTCGCCTATTACTCAAAAGGACGAGATTGTTATTTGTTAGGTGGGTTGCGTTTGACAATGAACTTTGACTCTTAACCATTAACGAGGCTCTCCTTTGTACTGTTTCGCTATAGTTTGGATCTTGCAGTGTCCAGGGTCTCTAGGCTTCTATAGTATAGTACAAATGCAGCCTCACGAAGGTTTCGAAACTTTAGCGCAGAGATCTTCATTGAAATCCAAAAAAAACTCCTGATGGCGTGTGACCTTGCCTGTAAACTGGCAATAGATAAATAAATAAATAATTAAAGACACTGCCAATAATTGCGTTGATAAAATAAACACTGATCTACTTATGCTTTCACGTTGGGACTCTAGTTGGCAAAGGGAATTTCCTATATCCAAGCTTCCTGGACCCCTAGTATTTCAAAAAAGTACACTTTTTGATGGAGTAATTCAGGGGACTATCCTAGGTCCCCTCCAATTTCTTATATCCATTCACGACTTATCCTCTATATAAACGTCAGCTAAAACATTTTTATATGCGGACGACTTAAAACTTTCATATGCATATAACAAGCATACAGTAGCCAGTATGCATAGAACGATTGAAAATGATCTTAAAAATTAAGCGAATGGAGTACTCTATGGCAAATGCCATTCTCCCCAAGTAAATGTCATCTCCTGATTTTCGGTCCACAAAAACTTTTTCTCATAGTTTTCAATAATCAGGAAATAACCGAGACAACACCAATAAAAGACTTAGGTCTTAGCTATACAAATACTCTTGATATATCTCCCCACGTTAAACAAATATCACCAAAATCCACTAGACTATGCGGATTCATTTGTAAAAATTTCTCCTCGCCCGCCCTAAAGACACGACTATATAAAATGTACGTTTTACCTCTCCTGGATTAATGCTCAATTTTCTTTGGCATAATTTCATCAGATGGCCGAAAGAAACTAGAAGCCATTCAAATATGCTTTACCAGATCCTTATCCAAATTTGATGGCATTCAAGGCCCATACATGGAACTATACAATAGATATGGTCTTCAACCCGTCTGGATCAGAAGACTCAAAAATTGTCTCACTTTTCTATTCAGTTCAGTTCAGTTCAGTTTTATTAAGGGAAATATAGGCGAAGCCTTTGAGCTCCCTATTGATGTCAGTGACACTGTAAATTAAAAAAGCTGACATATAATGAACGTTGGACAAAGGGTTATCTCACGGACACACTGCAGGGCATCGGACAAGCAATTATAAAATAATGTTACTCAAAAATAGGGAGTAGTATGTTATATGACGCGAAAAGTGTGGATGGGAATATGTTTCAGGAAATGTGTTAGGTTCGGATGTCGTGGTGGTACTTATGGCTGTACTGGTCAAACTTCCGCTTAAAAGTGTCAACGGATGGGGACATGATTATGTCGGCCGGCAGAGCATTCCAGGCCTTAATCACTCTGTTGGAGAAGAAGAACCTTCTTGTGTCGAGTCTTGCACCTGTCACTCGTAGTTTAATGGGATGCCCTCGCAAAGTAGTGGTAGGGGCCAGCTCAAAGAAGTCGCCAGATGCAAGGCAACAATCCTGAAGCCGCAACATTCGAAAGGCTTGTATTAAGTCGCCGCGTAGCTGTCTATAGTCAAGAGGAAACAGATCAAGATTAGACAATCGTGTCTCGTAAGGCAGGCAGCTTTGACCTTGAACAAGCTTGGTTGCACGTCTTTGGACCTTCTCAAGGGTGTTGTGGTCTTTGACAGACCACGGTCTCCAGGCTTGTATGGCAAATTCCAATTGTGGTCGCACAAACATCCCGAAGACCTTATTAAAGCACTCTTTGTCGAACTTTGCAAACGCTTGCTTAATTAGATACAAGCTTGACATGGCAGATTTTGCTACTTTTGAGCAATGGAACGATGGCTTCAGTGTGGGCGTGATCCATACTCCTAGATCTTTTCTGAGCCTCCACCTCTGGTAGCGGTGTGTCGTCCAGATAGTAAATTCTCTGGTGCTCTGAGCTGGTTCTGCCAAATCGCAGAATATTGCACTTGGTAGCATTGAATGGGAGGAGCCAGTTGTGCGACCATTCCTCGAGTCGATGCAAGTTCGCCTGTAGATTTTTCTTCATCATCTGCGTTGTGGATGACCTTCCAAAGCTTTTATATCGTCAGCAAACATGGCGGTGTCACAGTCCAAGCCACTTACGCAATCATCAATGTATATAAGGAAGAGGATAGGGCCCAGGACGGAGCCCTGAGGAACCCCACTCTCAACCGCCACCTCCGCCGATTGTTGATCGCCAAGACGGACAATCTGAGATCGCCCAATCAAGAAGTTTTTGATCCTCTTTAATAACTTGCCCTTTACCCCAATACGGTTGAGTTTGTATAGGAGACGTTGGTGAGGCACGCTATCAAAGGCCTTCTTGAAGTCTATGTACACTGCGTGCACTACATTTCCTTCATCGACCGCTCGGGTCCATCGTTCCAGACAGTAGAGCAGATTAGTTAAACAGGACCTTCCTCTGCGGAATCCGTGCTGCGCTTCAGAGAGAAGATGATGCCGCTCCAGAAACTGCATCAGTTCACGTTTGATGATTCGCTCCATAATCTTGCAACATATGGAGGTGAGACTTACCGGCCTGTAGTTATTTGCGGAAGCATGGCTGCCACTTTTGTGTATTGGGTAAATCCACGCGGTCTTCCAATCGGGTGGCAATTTGCCTGCAGCGAGGGAGGCTTGGAAGAGTAGACACAAAGGTTCTGCCAACTCTACGGCCAACTCCTTCAACAACTTTGCCGGTATTACATCAGGACCTGGCGATTTGGTTTCGTCCAGCTTCAGTAGTTCCTGCAGAACAATATGTTCTGTTATGACCACTGAGTCAATTGTCGGGACCTCTTCCGCACGATAGTTATCAGCGGTTAGATTGGCTTCTCTCGTAAAAACCGACTGAAAGAACTCAGATAGATGCTCAGCCTTTTCTTCGTCCTTGCAAAGTTCGACGCCTTCATCCGTTTTTAACAAAGGGATGGGGTCTTTATTTCGAGTGCACTGCTAATGTAGTTGTAGAAGAGCTTCGGGTTTTCTGCTGCACGGTTTATCAAGTTACTCTCAAAACTTTGGCGGGTTTTATAAACCAGGCCTTTTAACCTATTCCTCTGCGTCTTGTACTTCGTCAGCGATTCGGCGGTCTTTTCCCTGAGATAAGTTTGCCATAGCTTTCGCTTGCGGTTTACTTCACTCTTCAGTGTGTTCGTTAGCCACTGGGGCCTGCTGGTGATCTTTTTTTCGAATTAGGACAGTAGTTGGTGATAAGTCCTTGTAATACGGCCTTAAATTGCAACCAATCCTCGAGAATACACCCGGTGAATGTTTCATTCCAATCTAAATGGCGCACATCAATTTTCATTTGGGTAAAGTCTCCACGCCATAGGTTGCGTTTGACTGTGATGCTTCGATCGGGGACAGAGAAGAGTGAATAATCTAATTGTAGGACTACGTGATCACTTTTGCCCAGCGGGGATAGACAGTTCACAACATCTACGCTGTCAGGCGCCTTTGTCAATACAAGGTCCAAACAATTAGCTTGTTGCCCCTCGCGTATTCTGGTCGGAGACAGGACGTGTTGAGTTAGGATGCGTTTGTGTATAGCTTCTAGGAGGCGGCGATCGAAGTTTAATTCCGAGCCTGGTGCCGAGCTCAGATTCGAATCGATATTTGGAGCATTAAAGTTGCCCATAATCATTACTTCGGATCGACTATCAAACGATTCTAAATCATCTATCAGTCTATCTATAAGTCTTGGCGGGCTTTTGAAATTGAGCCGCCATCTTTTCCGCTCTCCATTCGCATGTGAAATTTCTTATATCTATGTCGGTTAGCCTATTTGACCCATTTTTATACCGATTCTTAACCTTATTTGTTTTTTTGAACAACAAAAAAATGAGGTCATCGGCGCACGACGCTGGCACAGTTTTGAAAGAAGTCCAATTTTGTCGATATTTTTGAGACGCATTCAAGAATGATTCTTCATGAGGTTAATATGTGCATTCTTTGACCATTTGTTTGTGATCTTCCGGTTTTGTGTCGCTTGTGTTCCCAACCTTATTCACGGTGAATGGAGGACATTTTTTTGCTGAAAGTTTTGGAATTTTTAATTTCAAAAATAAAGCGTAACTCTCTCTCTCTCTGTCTGACTGTGGATCGTTTCTTGGTGGTCGGTAGACCGTTAGGATCTCAAGTGCTTGAGACCCCGGCGTTCTGATGGTGAGCCAGATGGCTTCAGTTTCGCACGCGAGCTTTTCCTTTTTTTCTGACGCGAGCAGGCCATATCTGATATAAGTCAGCACACCCCCACCATGACGACCTGTTCTATCCTTTCTGAATAACTGAAAACCTGGAATGGCAACTTCACGATCGTCCACCTTCGCGGTCAGCCAAGTTTCAGTTATGGAGATGATATCTGGTGAAGTTTGGCACACGTATATCTTAAGCTCGTCTAATTTAGGGAGTAGGCTTTGGGCATTGGTATATAAACATTTTAGTTTATTTGTGTGTTTTAAGCCGGCTATGTCGCTGCCTTCTTTAAGTGAGGCAGCTGGATCGACATTCGCACAGGATGAGTCCATATTCAAGAGACTTTGCATATTTCCGCAGTAGAACTGGATTTTGTGTAGATTGTTGCATTGGATTAGTTGCTCAACCGTGAGACTTTTTTCAAAATCACACATGACCAAGATATTCTCAGAATGAATATACTAACTATGAAATTCGTTCTCGAAGACTCTGAGAAGGCGGAATTGTTTAGTGCATTCTTTGCAAATCATCTTACGATGGAATCTGAACCGGTTCCGACGTTTCAGGCATCCTCATTTAATGTTATCAGTACCATTGATTTCTCCATAGAACTTATTCGTAAGCAAATAATGCGTCTGAAAAACTCGCACTCTTCGGGGACTGATGGTATTCCAAATGGCCTGGTCTCTCTTCAGTTTTGTATTAATGAACTCGAAGATGTGTCTTTTTTCAATTCAATTCAATTTCAATTTATTGAGGGAAATAGGCATAGGCCTCTTTGAGTACCCTATTTGTAACGTAAAAATTAAGTGCGGTATACAGAGAAACCGTGTGGGTTTGCAAAGGTACAAAAGGCGGTCATAAAATATGACAAGTGGTGCACGACTCTCGAGGGTTAAGATAAATTCCTCATCGCTCAGGCTCGTTTTGGAACATAAAACTGTCAAGGTTCCTTTTAAAGCTTTCCAGCGATGGTGACATCACAACGTCTTCAGGGAGGGCATTCCATGGTTATAACCACTCTGACAGAGAAGGAGAACTTGCGCACATCCAGTCTCGCCTGCTGGACACGCAGTTTCAATGGGTGACCTCGGAGATTGGTCGTGGCGGCAAATTCAAAGAAGTCCGAGAATTCCAGGCAAACAAATCAAATCCCTTCACAATGGGAATGTCTGCAGGGAGATCACCACGCAACTCGACGCCTCAACCGATCACGAGTGGCGTTTTTTTCAAGGCACGGTTCTAGGTCCCCTTCTCTTTATTCTGTACATAAACGAAATTTCAGCTTTGCTCACAAATTCACAAACTTTTTGTTTACGCTGACGATCTCAAGTGCATTTATTCATTTTCTAAAGACACTGCCAATAGTTGCGTGGATAAAATCAACACTGATCTACTTATGCTCTCACGTTGGAGCTGTACTTGGCAGATGGAGTTTTCTTCATCCAAGAGTAGTTTTTATGTGTTTTGGCCCCGCTAAGCTTCCTGGACCCATCGTATTTCCAAAATAGTACACTTTTAGAAAAAATCAACCATAAAAAGACTTAGGTCTAAGTTACACGAGCAAGCTAGCATTATCGCCTCATGCAGATCGAATTTCTGCAAAGGCTGCTCAGATATGTGGTTTTATATCGCACAATTTCTTCCTTCCGGAAATAAAGTTAGACCTGTACCACATGTTTGTTCTTCCTATTCTAGAATACTGCTGTCCCTCTTTGGGCTGATGAACGCCTCTGACCGCAGTAAGATTGAAAAAAAGTTCAGAGGGTTTTTACTCGAAGACTATTTTTCTCTTCCTGGATCCAGTATCTCTTATACGGATAGATGCCAGTTAGCAAACATTAAATTTCTGTGGGTTAGAAGACTCGAAGCCGGTCTCTGCTTTCCTGTTTCACGTTAACTCTAGCCCCAATCTCCCACGAATTAATGCTCTCACTCCGGTAGATCGACCCTATGCCACTCGTAATTCCTCCATGATCATTTTCACCACCCCTTAGCTCCACAACTTGTCAATCTCAGTTTTTGCCTCCAAATATGCTTTCATCTAGAATAATCTTCCACTGCAAATTAGGGTTGTCGTCCACATTAGCTATTTTCAAAACAAAGTTACGCAAACATTCAACTTCGGAAGATATAAAATCCTTATTGTCTGTTTCCTTCCCAAACTCCGAAATTTTGGATTTTGAAAAGGGTCCTCCTGGTATTTGAGGCAGTTCCCTTGATATTATATTAGTCTCTTATTTCCAACGTCCAATTATCCACTTTGTATTTATTTATACCGAGATACTAAGTTTGAAATAATGGGGCTCTCTGGGCCTTAAATATAGAATTTATTTATTTATTTTTGCCTATAACTCAAAGGGAACAGATTAAGATTCATTAGGCGGGTTGGATATGGCAAGGAGCTTTTGACTTCTAACCATTTTGGTGGCTTTCCTCTGTACTCTTTCGAGGCAGTTCTGATCTTGAACTGTCCAGGGTTTCAAGCTTGCATACCATATTCCATATTTTATGATTAGTATATGATTATGATTATGATAAGTAAACAATTTGCTTTTAAAACTAACTTGCAAAAATTATTATTTTTATCTCTGTCTGTTAGTAGTATGTTTTTCCCGTTTTTAACATCATATATGCTCTATGTTATTCGAATGCGTAATGAGCCGCACGTCTAGGTTTTCATATAGCTTTATGAAACGAGATGGTACTAGCTGTTTCATACAGCTAGATCAAACATAATCAACACTATGATATATAATACAAATATTTAGAATTTATTTATTTATTTAGAATTTATATTTGGTTAGCACCGGGAAGGTACTGTCTAAGCAAACATTAGTAACGAAATAAAGTTATGACAATGTGTGCAGATAAAATGTACAAAATTCATAAAATTGTCCTGCTATGTCAACAGTTGGCAATGTTTTAAAATTAATGGTGAACTAGAAAAATAGGCAGTGAAAAAACTCCTACCATGAAAAATGGAGGCCAGAGTTCAATAGGCCTTCATTTTTCGAATAGAAGGTAGGAGAAAAACCGCTTAGGAAAAAAATAGTCAGGTGGTAGAATAGGGTAATACTGCAGTAGCATTTCAGAATGAGATAATGAAACGTCGAGGTGATTCGTTCTTGATCACTTAGGCGTATGAAAACAGAATCTCACGAAAAATGCGTCAATGAACTTAAGTCCTCAGCATCATAGGATCCAGAATTGAATTCTGATGATGGTTAGTATCCAAAGAAACCGCAGCATTTAAGACTGTGGACCACCGAATTTGTACGTCCGAATGACGTCATCGTTTTGGAGGACGGGTGATATAAGGAGACATTATAGTTCATGGGCGTCTCCAGGTAGCGTAAATATAGTTTCAAGAGGGTTACTCAAATTCCCGATGGTCCTTTCTCCGAGTCATGGGGAAAGCTACTGGGAAAAGATAAGGAAAATAAAAGGTTAATAGAATCAGTGTTAAGATAAATGTGCAGTCTTCGCTTGAATGCAGATAGACTGTATGACTGCATTGAAAGTTTCTTACCGTTGAACTCTTCTTGCTCCTAATATATTTTTACCTTTTTAGCAATCAGTCAACTAAGTCTAATTATTCGGCAGACCCCACACCGGAATCGACTGCGCTCGCATCTGATTGGAAGTACCTATCCCTTCGAATCGACCGCAGACGTTTCAACCTCTGTCAAATGAAAATCCTCGAACGTCAAAAACAGACTAGTCTTGACTCTAAACATTATTTCCTTGATACATTCATCTTCATTCTGTATACCTGTTTTTACTTCATTTTTCGCTATTTCTAAACCCTGGAAAACTGGTTTTTACTTAAAACAAACTCGTCATTTTCAACACTGCTATTTAAGCAAACAAACAAACCAAAGCTTAAGTGTTTAATAAAAAGAGGAGTTTGTTTTTAGGTTTCTCCTGTGTTCTAGGATTTGACGGCGCTAGCAGTGCCAAATCAATAAACCTATTTATATGCGGCCTAATGAATGTTCCAAAAGTCTTAGCGAAGAGATCTTCGTCGAAATCCAAAAAGGCTCGTCTGATGGCATGCAACACTGCCTATTTTTCTAGAGTCACCATTAATTTTTAAAAACATTGCAAACTGTTGACATAACAGGACAATTTATGACTTTGTACATTTTATCTGCACACATTGTCATAACTTTATTTCGCTACTAATGTTTTGCTTAGACAGTACCTTCCCAGTGCTAACCAAATATAAATTCTAAATTCTAAACTACCGCAGTTGCGCTCTTTGCCACTTTCGAGCAGTGAGACGATGGTTTTAAGGTGGTGGTCGTCAGCACACCAAGGTCCTTTTGGTTTCCACGTCTTTTAAGGCTTCACCGTTAGAAAGTAACTTCTACTTTCTGCAGATCCAGATGGGTTGCCTAAGCGAAGTATTGTACACTTATCGACGTTGAACCGCAAAAGCCAATGATGACACTCCTCCAACCGAGTTAGGTTGATCTGCAGTTTATCTTCGTCAGCAGGGCTCTGGATTACATTCCGGATTTTAATGTCATCGGCAAACATTGCTGCTTCACAGTCGAGATTCCTGACACAATCGTTCACGTATATTAAAAACAGTATTGGCCCTAGTACTGAACCCTGAGGAACCCCACTCTCGACCGCAGCAGAACTTGACCTCTCTTGGCCGATGCACACAACCTGGCGCCGACCCACGAGGAAGTTTTTCGATCCACTTGAGGAGGTTACCTCTGATTCCAATTCTTTATAGCTTGTACAGCAGTCTCTCGTGCGGCACAGTATCGAAGGCCTTTTTGAAAGTCAATGAAGGCAATGTGAACCGCGTGTCTATCTTCAAGTGCTTGGATCCACGCTCTGGAGCGAATACAGCAAATTCGTTGTGCATGATCTTCCTTTTCTGAAACCGTGTTGACAGCTTGATAACAAATAATGAGTCTCTAGGAATTTCACCAATTCGCTCTTGATGATCCTTTCCATAATCTTGCCAAGGATGCATGTCAAGCTTATGGGCCTGTAGTTTGTCACTGACGCCCGGCTACCGCTTTTGTACAAGGGAGTTATATGTGCCAGCTTCCAATCGAAAGGAAGTGTTCCGGAGTCAAAGGAAGTTTGAAAGAGCACTGACAGGGGTGCGGAAAGTTCATTGGCGAGTTCTTTCAGAAGCTTGGGTGAAAGCTCGTCTGGTCCTGGGGACTTCGACTCTATTAGTTCTTTTAATTCCTTTTGGATCAGAAATTCTGAGAAAAGTATAGTGCAAATGCTTGCAGTCGACGGGTGATCCACTGAGGGACGAAGGAACCTTGCCTCGTTTGTGAAGACAGAGCGGTAGAACTGTGAAAACTACTCGGCTTGTTCCCTGTTTTCAGAAATTTCGACGCCCACGGCAGTCTTAATCAGTGGTATTTGATGTTTATTCCTTGTACATCTACGGAGGTAACTGTGGACTAACTTTGGATTCTGCGTTGCCTTTTGCAGCAAAGTCTTCTCAAATTCTCTTCGCGTTTTTAAGAATAAGGCTTCTCATTTTTGTTTCTCTGCGCTTTTATACTTATTAAAATAGGCGACTTGATTAGACTCGCAATATTTTTCTCCACAACTTGTGCTTCCTGTTTATTTCCCTTTTTAAGTTGCTGTCTAGCCACCCAGGACGCTTGCTGTGATGGACACTCGTAAGCGGGCAGTGGTTTTCAATAAGTTGCAGAAGAACATTTCGGAACGACTCCCAATCTTCGTTTACGGTGCTCGAAAACATTGAGATCCAGTTGATGTCTGTTAAATCTGCTCGCATCTGATGAAAATTTCCTCGCCAAACGTTACGCCGTCTTTCCTCTATATGAGGCGCAACAGATAATAAGGAGTAGTCCCAAATAAGCACCACATGATCACTACGACCGAGCAGAGGCATTGAAATAATCTCGTCAATGCTGCCTGATGTTTTCGTGAAAACCAGGTCAAGACAGTTAGCCCTTTGTCCTTCACGTGCTCTGGTGGGGAAAGGGAATGTTGTGTGAGGAGTGCCTTCAAGGTCTTTTGCAGAAAAAAACATAATCAAAAAGTCGATTTCGGGCATGATGATTGAACAGTGCTCCAGTTAATTCCTGGTGCGTTGAAGTCACCCATAATCATGACATTAGGTCGACTGGATAAATTTCTAATTGTTCCAACCAGTGGGTGTCCGCGACTCGTTCTATCCTAGGTGGCCGATAGACAATGAGGACATCTAGACATGGAGAGCCAAGAGCCTTGATGTTCAACCATATGCCTTCCGTGCTGCAAGCAAACTTGCTCGTCTTGTCAGACACTTTTAGCACGTCTTTCACATACACAATTATTCCACCACCCTGTCGGTTTTCTCTGTCCCTCCGATATATTTGGTACCCAGACAATGTTATTTCACTATCTCGAATACTGCCCGACAGCCAGGTTTCGGTTACTGCTATCACATCCGGAGATACTTTGGCAAGGCAAAATTTTAACTCATCAAGTTTTGATAAAAGGCTTTGCGCATTTGTATACAAGCACTTCAATTTTGCGCCAACCAAATTTCCTGTTGCGTTTTCAATTTTATCGGCCCAACTGCGTCTCCTCTAACGTCAAGGTCGTATGTATTTTCCGTTTCTTGATGATTTCGGTAACTCTGGTTTTTTAAGTGAGAACGCTGAGCGTTACGGAATCAGTTCTGACATCTCTTTGGGCAATTGGTTTCCTGATGGTTTTGGCGTTAGTGAGGTGGCTGCCGTTGTCCTCAGAACAATCAAATAAATAATTAAATTTTGATATTTAAGGCCCAGAGGGCCCCATCATTACAAACTTAGTACCATGGTTTAAATAAATACAAAGTGTATAATTGCTGCACAATATGAGCATCCATTTGAACAGCAGAAATGAGTAGAATGGTAAACATATCCGATTCAAAAAGATTTGCCATTTTTAAAACAAAAGTCAGCAATCGTTGGCATATACAGTGAACTCGAAAAGAAGCAGTAAAAAAACTCCTAGAGTTAAATCGGAGGCGGAGTTCGGCGAGCCACCAATTTAAAAAAAAATGGGAGAAAAAAACTGCTTCACTAGAAAATTAATAGCTAAATGCAATGGGATAGTATTGTGATGCTCGGGACGCTCTATGTCGGGTGAGAGGTAATATAGCAGTCAGAGCTACTGTTTATAAACATCAGTGGAGGTGAGAGAGGACGAACTCATCGTAGAAAACATGGTCGAAACGAAGAGGGGACAGTAGAGGTCACGAGATCATCAACCAGATGCGACCTTGCTGACTGTATAGTCCATCACCAAAGAGGCGAAACCATCAGAACCCACCTCGATCATCAACAGATCCTGGAGACTATCGTCAGAGTTGCAAATTCGAAGGAAAGAATCAAGGTTGTAAAGAGTTGGCAATGCTAGTTTAAAAGGAGGGGAAGAAAAAGTAAATGCAAATATTGACTCTGCAGAGGATGATGGAAATATAATTAGAGACCCATATAATATCAAGGGAGCTGCCTCAAATACCAGGAGGACCCTTTTCAAAATCCAAAAGTTGCGAGTTTGGGAAGGAAACAGACAATAAGGACTTTATATCTTTCGAAGTTAAATTTTTGCGTAATTTGGTTTTGAAAATAGCTAATTTAGACGACAACCTAATTTGCAGTGGTAGATTATTCCATATGAAAGCATATTTGGAGGCAAAAAACTGAGAGCAATTGGTTTGGGAGCTAAGGGGTGGTGAAATGATCATGGAGGAATTACGAGTGGCATAGGGTCGATTTACCGGAGTGAGAGCGTTAATTCGTGGGATATTTGGGCTAGAATTAACGCGAAACAGGAAGCAGAGACCAGCTTCGAGTCTTCTAATCCACGGACATTTAATGTTTGCTAACTTGCATCTATCCGTATAAGAGAAACTGGATCCAGGAAGAGAAAATAGTTTTCGAGTAAAAACCCTCTGAACTTTTTCAATCTAACTGCGGTCAGAGGCGTTCATCAGCCCAAATAGGGGACAGCAGTATTCGAGGATAGGAAGAACAAACATGCGGTATAGGTTTAACTTTATTTCCGGAAGGAAGAAATTATGTGATATAAAACCACATATCTGTGCAGCCTTTGCAGAAATTCGATCTGCATGAGGCGATAATGCTAGCTTATTCGTGTAACTTAGACCTAAGTCTTTTTATGGTTGATCGTTCTAAAAAGTGTACTATTTTGGAAATCACTAGGGGTCCAGGAAGCTTGGCGGGGCCAAAACACATGAAACTGCTCTTGGATGGAGAAAATTCCATCTGCCAAGTACAGCTCCAGCGTGAGAGCATAAGTAGATCAGTGTTGATTTTGTCAACGCAACTATTAGCAGTGTCTTAAGAAAATGAATAAATGCACTTGAGATCGTCAGCGTAAACGAAATTTTGTGAATTTGTGAGTAAAGTTGAAATTTCGTTAATGTACAGAATGAAGAGAAGGGGACCTAGAACGGTGCCTTGAAAAACGCCACTCGTGATCGGTTGAGGCGTCGAATAGCTATTACCTACTAGGACCTTCTGGCTGCGGTTAGACAAGTAGGAACCAATGAAGTCAAGGAGAGGAGGCCGGATGCCGAGGGCTTCCAGTTTCACTAGAAGACGTCTGTGTGGTAACTTGTCAAAGGCTTTGCTCAGGTCAAAGTAGATCACAACCACTGACTGTTGCTCGTTACGAAGGGAAGTGACGAGGTTAAGAAAAGCTAAGTGACACACTTCGCATGATCTCCCAGGTAGAAAACCATATTGTTAGTCGCTTAAAAGCTTATTTTTTTGGCAAAAGTCGAGAATTCGATTAATAATAATTTTTTCAAGGAGTTTTGTGAGAGCCGGGGTTTTGTGAACGCCTCGATAATTATTTACGTCCGAACGAGATCCCGACTTGAAGACAGGAAGAATAATAGATGTCTTCCATGAGTCAGGAAAGAATCCATTTGGTTGGTTCAATGGAAAATTTGTATTCTTTTGAACTACCTTCCCCTTGAAAATAGCCAGATTGTGTTCGCCAGCCTTCAGTCTTGATTTTAGTTCCAAGACAAGTTCCCGGCGTTTCAGCCTTTCCGCAGGGGAGTAGTCCGGTTGAAAAAAAAACCTCTTTATGCGAGTGACGCAGGTTAGTTTTTTTGGATAGGATCGCCTTAATTTGGTCTTTGCTCTCTTGCATTATTTTCAGAGGTCGCGTTCACGGCGTTCCTAGGCTGTCTTCAGACTTTTTGCCGATCCGGGATGCTTTAATAACTTTAACTTCCACGCCCGGTGGGAGCAACTGGTTTAGGAGGCCATTTAACGAAGCAAGGTCTTCGGCGACAAGGTCTTCTGGTCGGACTGCAGTTGACTCGTGCAAACCCTGAATAATTTAACACTGTTGTCGATCCTGGTGCTTGGAATTTTCGATTCCTCCTAAGTTCTCCTTAGGGGCACGAGAACGGTTTACAGAGCTCTCGTTGGGATTAAGTCTACCTCTGACCATACTCTCATCTGAAGGTTTCAATGAATCCATCAGAGTTGATTGTGACTTTGTCCTCCTGTTGTGGTGTTTCCCCATTGCAGCTTGCCACGCGTTTTTTTCTTCGGATTCAACTACAGGGCTCTTTAGAACACCCAAAATAGCAGGATGAGATTTGTGGTTTGCTCTGGTCGTCGTCCGTAGGATTCAGAGACAGTGTTCCTGTTATCCGGTCATTATGGGTAATCGCGTCCGAACATTGTGAGCTGTAACAAGTTGTAGTTTTTGATAATTTTCATGCTTTAGTCACTGCCTTTTTAACTTGAATATTGCTAAGCGTATTTCGTCGAGTAATGTTATCTTGCAAGAGCTTTCTTAAGTCTGCAAGATCATTTTCCAGTTTTTGAACTCTTAGTAAAATATAAGAACATCAAACGCAAGATTCGTCCTCGTAACCGACGGAGTTGGCTGCCATTACGCTTTTTGCGCGCTTTGCTGGTTTTTGGTTGTAAGTATAAACTCATTGAGTGACAGTCGTGGATGTCGAAGCCAGCTCAACAGGCTTTCCTTAAAATGAAGTTCCGTGACTGGTTCTGTTGCTAGCAAACAATTGTTTTGAGTCCATAAATGTTAAAAAACTGCGTAAAAGTATGTTCTCCTTTGAGCGTATAACGACAATTTCCGACTGGCTTTGGAGTTTGGCGAGTATTTAATGCAATATGAGCAAAAATGTTTATACTTGTTCAAAAACGCTTTTGAAAAATACTATAAACGGTATGAAGGATATTCAGGAACGACTCAGCCGTTCGGAGATGTCGAAGGTGCTGGATAACTTCAGATCTTCACGAGGTTGTACACGTTTGGTTCCCTGAGTGGTTCTCCGTTTTTATTGGTGCAGAGCCTGCGCAGTCAACATGAATAAGATGATAAACAAATTCCAATTTGATCCGTTTTATAACGAATTTCGGCACAATAAAGAATTCCAGATGAGCAGGAAGCAAGTAAGTACATGCAGTTGAAGCAGTATTGTCCGGAACAGTCCTAGTGAAGTGGTAACGAAGATCAAATTGTCCAAGTTAGAGAACAAATAATTGGTTGTGCTTATAGGGTCTTCAAGGTTTCTCAAAACAGGAATCGGTTTCCCGTTACAAATGCTTTTTAAAACATAGCAGAATAACAATTTGGGAAAGGGAAGTGCTCGCTTGAGCAAATTCCTATCGTAATCCCGTCGGCGTTTAAATATCAAGCTTTTTACCTTGTTCTTTTAAGTTTTGTATGCTATCAAGGCTTATATTTTTTGAATCGGCAAAATCTCTTCCAATACCTTCCTTTCCTGGTTATATCTCTTTTTAGATCGCATGTTAGCCACTATGGTCTGTAAAATATCCTTTTTTGGATGGCAGACAGTTGCATTTGATAAGATTCAGCAACCACTCCTAAAATAAATTCCAGTCCTCAGTTACATTCTCTGAGAGAAGAAGAGCCCAGTCTTTTCGGGATTTCTCAGCTGTCATTTTTTAAAAGTCTTCTCATCATATATTGGGCATGGTTTCATTTATTTCGAGGTCACAGAATATAAAACCATACTCCCACGAAAGAACTGCATGATCACTTTGACCAAGTGGATGTAGGAATGGTATCTCGTTTTCACTGTCAGCATGTTTAGTAAAGACGAGATCTAAACCACTAGGCTGTTTGCCTCCACGCGCTCTTGGTGGAACAAATACCTGTTGTGTGATAAGAGCTTCAATTTGCAGATGGTGATCGAAGGAAAACTTCGAGCACTGCACCTGCAGATCGTTCCATCGAATGCTGCGTTCAATGAAGTCACCCAGGAGAACAACATTAGATTGACTATTTATCTCCTTTATGTTCTCCAACATACAAGTATAAGCGTCGCTGTCTGTCCCCAGATTGGAACATTGCAATGGGATAGTTATGTGATGTTGCTGACAACGTATGAGAGTTCAAAACGCTCCTTTTCGGGTAAAAGACAATATAAATATCCGAGCTAATGTTTATGAACACGATGGAGGTTGATTCTACTGTCGGCAGATTCGGATAGGATGTCAAAGCGAATTATTGTTCACTAATTGACGTTGAACCGCAAACGCAATTGATTCACCCACACATCCAACCGAGTTAATTTGATCTGCAGTTTATCTTCGTCGGCAGGGCTCTGGATTTTATTTCAGACTTTCATGCCATCGGCAAACATTGCTGCTTCACAGTCCAGATTTCTGACACAATTGTCCCCGTATATAAGGAACAGTACTGAGTCTAGTTCTGAGACTATTGGAACCCCACTCTGTACTGCAGCATGACGCTACATTTCTTGGTCGATGCACACAACCTGGCGATGACCCAAGAGGAATTTTTCCATCTTCTTGAGGAGGCTAACTCTGATTCCGACTCCTTTTGGCTTGTACAACATTCTCTGGGATTGCACAGTGTCAAAGACCTTTCGAAAGTCAATGAAGGCGGGGTGAACCGTGTGCCTTTAATCAAAGTCTGGAGAGATTGCAGCTAATTTGTCGTGCAGGACCTTCCTGTTTGGGGGTGGAGGTGCTGGTTTTTGTCCGAAATTTCACCTCTACATTTTGCCGGTGTAAATGGCCGTCACTGGCACACATTTATCAGCTTGGTGGGTGTTGTTGTTTGGGAGGTGTTGGTGGTGTAGTTGGTTGTTGTGGTATTTGATTGTTTTGTTGATGAAGGTGTTTATAATGGACGTTGTCGTGGTAATGCAGGTCGTTTTGGTGTTGGGTTTGTTGGTTTTTAGTGGTGTTGGTGTTAGTTGTGGAGGTTCTGGTGGTGGTGTTGTTGATGGTACTGGTTTTGGTGGTCTTGAGTGCAGTTATTGTCGTGGTTGTTTAGGTCCAGTTGTTTGTGGTCATGGTGGTGGTGCTGGAGTTGCTGGTGCTCTTTTTTGCTGCTGGTGGTTCTGGTGGTTGTGAAGGTGTTCGTGTTGGTGTCGGTGCTGACGTTGATGCTGCTGCTTGTGTTGCTGGTGTTTTTGGTGGTGAAGGTGGTGGTGGTGTGGTTGCTGGTGGTGTTTGGGGTGCTGGCGTAAGTGGGGGTGGTGATGGGGGTACCCGTGGTAGTGGTTTTAGTGGTGTTGCTTGTTTTTTATGATGTTTGGTGTGTTTGCGGTGGTTCTGGACGCGAGGGGGTTTCAGGCTGTCGTAATGGAGCTGCTTGTGTTATTGTTGTCTGGTTTTTATAGGTGTTGTTGGTGTTGTTGTTGGTAAATCTGGTAGTGATATTAATGGTGATATAATGAATGGTGATGGTAGTTTTCGTGCTAGTGTTGGTGTTATTTGTGGTGGTGTTGGTTGTAGTGGTTATAATAACGACGGTGTGGTGATTTTGATGGTGGTGCTGTGGTTGATTGTGCTGCTGCTGGTTCTGGAGATGTTGGTGATGTAGGTGCTGGTGGTGGTTGTGTTTGGTGTAGTGGTGTTGGGGGTGGTGGCGTCGGTGGAGGTGCTTGTGGTATTTGGTGGTTGTGGTGGAGTTGTTGGTGCTGGTGCTGCTGGAAGTGATCGATGTGGTGGTGGATTTGCTGTGCTACTGGTTGGGCTGATGGTGGTTTTACTAGTGGTTTGGAGGTGCTGATGGTGCTGGTTATGGTGGTGGTGTGGTTGTTCGTGGTTGTTTGGGCAGTGGTGGTGATGCTGGTCGTGGTTGAACTGTTAGTGTTGATGAAGGCGCTGGTGGTTGTGTTGGTGGTGGTGTTGGTGGTGCTGGTGGTTGGGGCGGTGGATATGCTGGAGCTGCTAGTGCTGGTGTTGTTGGTGGTGGTGCTGGTGGTGGTGGTGATGGTATTTTTGCTGGTTCTGGTAGTGATGGTGGTGGTTATTGCTCTCACTCTCACCTGTACCTCTTTACACAGATAAATGTCTTTCACTGGCGCAAACATATATTTATTGAAAATGATTCAGTGTGGTATGATACGTTTGTATATAACAGTTAGCTGCAGCGTTGACCAAAATATCCTCCAGCAAGAGCATTGATAAAACGAGAGCAAAAATTTCATCGGTCACATCTGTTTGTGTAAGCAAAACACGTCTAACGGTGGAAATGATGTGAGATAGTTGCTAAGTGAAAACAGACAGACTTATTGGACCTTTAGCCAATGCAATCGGTAAGTGTTCATCAACGAATACAAGTGAAAAATTCCATATCTAAACTGGCAAAACAAGCAGCCCATAGACCAATCTTTAGAACGTTGGGTTTCGTATCAACGTGTTGCGTGTTGAAACTTTAGGTTGGACATAACTCGGGGTTGGGTGCGACTGGCAACCGCGACATAATTGCCGTTTGTTATGTTTAACTCCATTTGAGTGTCTGCATTTCTAACGTACAACATGGTCATAGTAGGATTTGCGGGTAGAAATCGTGCCATCTAAACCAATTGCACACATGTTGTGTTTGTTTGTTATGCTTTTTGACTGCGTAAACAATTTAATTTGTGAAGCACAAACGGGATAATCATATGCCACGTAGAATTGAGGTTTTAGGAACATAATGCTTCGACGATTGAGAATGTATAGGGAAGGCGTATTGCAGATTTTGGCGAGACTGGTGATAATTTGCCAAGGTTGACAAATTATCACGCATATCCTTAAGCAAGCATTACTGTGACTAGTTTTAATCAGGAAGATTAACGCATAGTAGCGAACAGGCGTTGTCCAGGAGGCAGTTTACAAGAGTACGAATATATGATTTCTATAACACGGTGTTTATTGACCTGGAATTTCGGATTCCCTTTAACAACACATTATCAGATACAGTGGCAGAAAAGGGAAGCTGGGGCACAAGTGTCGCAGTATTTATATTGCGTGGTTGCCAGACATTTGCAGGGATAATATTACTGACAGTCCTCGCGTTCATCTGGGGGTTTGTAATTGATACGATGATTGCTTTTTGATCCGTATCGGAGTCGTTGATGGTCGTGATTTCATCAACGATGTCCATTCCTGGCGTGAAAATTACTCAACCAAGTGGCACGCTATCACCAGAACTACTGCACACACACGTATCCTCCCCGCGTTGCTAGCAATTTTGTCCAGGCAAAATCGCATTACAAAATAGGGAGCCGCAAGTTCATTGGACTTACAAATTGTCTGCGAACCAAAGAAAGAGACACCGGCATTTCAAGACTAGCACAGGTTTTGCCTAGGGCAAAATGCCTGCCTACCCATACTTGAAGTTAAAGCTAGAATGAATTAGGGCATAATGTTTAAGATAATTTGAATGATGGTCGTTCTATAGAGTCCATGAGCAGTGAAATACGAGGATTGTTAATAGGGAGGAAAAGATGTCAACAGTTTATCCGCTAGGCATCGCCAAGACGAGCAATTTCAGTAGGAAGATAGCGCATGATATGTACTTTAACAGAACCTTTCGGAAGCCTTTAAAAGAGGGCAGTTTGTGCAATTAAATGTATACTTATAATGAATATGGACAAATATTCTAAGTATTTTATTTGGAGAAAATAGGATATTATGGGCATCACAATAAAACAGCATAATGGTCTCTTACGAAACAGTCCCATGGTGTTGCAATTGTAATTATTTGACGGACGCTCAACAACTGTTAACGGAACTCACTCATCCCACACTGCCTTGCGGTTTATTCTCGAGGACCGCCAATAGTCACCAAGCGGGTGGCGGTAGAAGCTAGCAATTTTGTCCAGGCAAAATCGCATTACAAAATAGGGAGCCGCAAAGTTCATTGGACTTACAAATTGTCTGCGAACCAAAGAAAGAGACACCGGCATTTCAAGACTAGCACAGGTTTTGCCTAGGGCAAAATGCCTGCCTACCCATACTTGAAGTTAAAGCTAGAATGAATTAGGGCATAATGTTTAAGATAATTTGAATGATGGTCGTTCTATAGAGTCCATGAGCAGTGAAATACGAGGATTGTTAATAGGGAGGAAAAGATGTCAACAGTTTATCCGCTAGGCATCGCCAAGACGAGCAATTTCAGTAGGAAGATAGCGCATGATATGTACTTTAACAGAACCTTTCGGAAGCCTTTAAAAGAGGGCAGTTTGTGCAATTAAATGTATACTTATAATGAATATGGACAAATATTCTAAGTATTTTATTTGGAGAAAAAGGATATTATGGGCATCACAATAAAACAGCATAATGGTCTCTTACGAAACAGTCCCATGGTGTTGCAATTGTAATTATTTGACGGACGCTCAACAACTGTTAACGGAACTCACTCATCCCACACTGCCTTGCGGTTTATTCTCGAGGACCGCCAATAGTCACCAAGCGGGTGGCGGTAGAAGAAGCAGTAGTAGTAGTAGAAGTCGCATTATGAATAGTATAATTATCAGTTGTATTATATGATTAAGTAGTATAAGTTGTAGTATGGGCAGGTGTATTGGCAGTATACGTAGTATAATTAGTCGAAGAAGTCGTAGAAGTAGTAGAAGGAGTAGTAGTATTAGTAGTATAAGTAGTAGTAGTAGCAGTATATGTAGAAGTAGTAGTATTAGTGGTATAAGTATAAGTAGTAATAGTAGTAGTAGATTTTGTAGAAGTTGTAGTTGAAGTTGTAGTAGAACTATAAATAGTAGTATTAGTAGAAGTAGTATTATTAGTAGTATTTGGAGTAGTAGTAGTAGAAGTAAAAATAGTAGCCTGACTCTCAGTCTGCCAGTTAGGCACTTCACACAATACACACATTGCGCTGACCACGCGGTCTAAGTTTTTCCTTGTATGAGAAGTATTATTAGTGGAAATATAAATATATGAAGTAGAAGTAGTAGTATTAAAAGTAGTAGTATAATATGTAGTAGCAGTTGTGGAAGTAGAAGTAGTAGAGGAAGAACAAGCTGTGGTAGTATTCATTGTAGTATTGTTAGTATTAGTGGTTTTATTTAACATAATTAGCAAAGGTAGGCGTCAAGGTAGCAGTAGTATACGTAGTCGTACTAGTAACGGTGACAGCAGTGGTAGTAGTAGTTTTAGTAATAGTATCATTTTTTTCTTAGAGAATTAGTGGTAAAAGCGAAGTATTATTAAAAATATGGGATATAATCAATATCAGAAGTAACAGTAGTAGAATTATTAGTAATAGTTCTAGATGTAAGAGTAGTGGCATAAGTAAAAGTATAAGTATAAGTAGTGCTATACGTAGTGTAAGTAAAGTTAGTATTGATTGTAGTAGTTGTAGTAGTTTAAGTAGTATAAGTACAATGAGAATTGGTTGTAGTAATGAAAGAAGTAATTGTGGTCGTATTAGTAGAAGTAATGGTATTAGTAGTGGTTGTGGTCGCAGTAGCATGAGTAATAGAATAAGATGTAATAGTAGATGTTTTAGTGTTAGTAGAGGTTTGAAGTAGGAGTATAAGTGCGAGTAGTCGTATTAGTATACCTAATAGTAGAAGAAGTAATAGTAGTAGTTGAAGTTTTAGTAGTAGTAGTAGTAGTAGTAGTAGTAATAGTAGTAGTAGTAGTAGTATAAGTGGTAGTATTAGTAGTCGAAGAAGTAGTTGTATTTTTAGAACTAGTAGTAGTAGTAGTAGTAGTAGTAGTAGTAGTAGTAGTAGTAGTAGCCTGACTCTCAGCCCTCCAGCTAGGCACTTCACACAATACACACATTGTGCTGACCACGCGGTCTAAGTTTTTTCTTGTATGAGAAGTATAAGTTGAGGAAATATACGTATATGTAGTAGCAGTAGTATTATTAAAAGACGTAGTATAATATGTATTAGTAGTTGTGAAAATAGTTGTAGTAGAGGGTAGAACAAGCTGTGGTAGTATTAGTACAAGGATAAGTGTTTGTAATAATTTGAGAAGAAGTTGTGGTGGTTGTAGTAGAAGTAGTATTATTTGTAGCGGAAGTGGTAGTAGGAGCATTAGTAGAATAAGTACTAATAGTAGTGGTACTAGTCGTATTATTAATATTAAAAGCAGAAGTAGCATTAAAAGAAGTAGTACTATTCGTATTGGATGTCGTAATTGTAGAAGTATTAGTAGAAGAAGAAGTGCTAACAGTAATAGAAGTAGGTGAACCCGGCACCCACCTCCTCCAGCTACCCATGTTCAGAAAATGGGGTCTGACTGAGAGGAGCAATGTCTTCCTTGAAGCGCAGTAGTGCCCGAGTGACAAGAGCCGTCCTCTGTTCTGGCCGGCTTGATCTGGGATTGTCTTAAAGGGATCGAACATTCCAGGCTGCAAGAGTGAGCAAGCTAACTCGAACAGTCTGAGTGTACCACAGATGGTACGGTTTGGTTGATTAGATAGTAATTAGTGCTGATGTTGGTTAGAGCTGCTAGAGACGGTCACCTGCAGCTGTCGTGAGACCCAGCCTTTGTTACTGGCACCTTCTCTAGCCCCCTCCCCCGCGAGGGTTAAGGAGTACTGTCCCTGTCCTTAGTCATCCCGGATGGCTTCCGAACTACACTATGGGTCATGCTTTGGGTAAGTGGGAAAACGACTGACTACGTTATTGCATTTCGCTCTCGCCTTATGACTTTTCGACCGTCGGGGAGGATAAAAGGGCGAGTTATAATGCACTTAAATTCTTAAAACACATAATTAAACCATACCTCGCTGCACAGCGATGGCGCCGGGTGATAAGTTGGAGGATAAGCTTTCCTTAGCTCTTGGATTTGAAGATGAAGTTCTCAATTTTACTCTTCAGCAAACCGACTTTAGGTCCTGATCCTAATCCAGGCTATGGGTAATGTCTTACAGAATGGTGGACAGTTAACAACATGATCTCGTAGCATCATGGCTAGTGACCTTCCTATGAGCAAAAAATTGGTCCGATCCATGCCCAGTCATACTTCATGCAGAAAAAAATTATGCCTCATTGCGATATTTTCAGCGTGTATAAAAAAAACTTTTCTCCACGAACCCGATGAACCTTTTGCCATTATGTTCACCCACTCGTGTGCTTCTCCATCAAACCTCGAGTACATCATCAGGCAGACTTTCAGGAGCTGAATGACATAAATGTCTCGGAAAGGATTCTCCAGTTCAAATAATTTCTGTATACGTGAAGTTCACTAGCCTCCACTGCCAGATCTAGGCACATATAATTAAAGAGGGACAATATATAAGAAGATCGTAAAACCAAATTTGTCAGCATACTAACCTCTTACAATTTTGTCAAGAATTGTGTTGACGACCGAACTATGATATTGGACTCAGAGGGCAAAAATTGGAAAATTTAAAAAAGCCAGTTTTCCTGACTCTATGTCGGATATCGAGCCGAACCGGGGCCGTTTTCTTCGCTCTCGGCATGCATCAGTCAACCAGCATTAGTACACCCGAATTCTTTAATGAAAACATCATGGTCGCCTTAAGTTCGCTGAGCAGCGTTTCTCGGAAGTAGCTTTGCATGGCACATGAAATGGTTGATCGTGTTCTTAGTTATTCGCATTGTAAAATTAGTCTGTTCCCTGTTAGTCCATCGATGGAGCGCCTTTTGCTCGCGGGCAAAAGAGACCCAGGGTTCACAAATACATACCGAACTATATCTTGGTAAACGAATTCACCAGACATGTTTTTGTTAAATTAAGCATAGTTTTAGTCGATGTAAAAGGAGTTTGCTCCGTGCTAATAAGTAAAAACTGGCCTCGATTGGTGGCCTGCCTCCAATTGTTTCCGAATAATGCAAAATAAACCTAGCATCCAAAATCCAATTCCATTTATTATATATAATTAAATAGTAAAGCATAAAAATGCGGTCGGCTTCCATCTTAAACTTGAACTACTTAGCAAACTATATTTGCAAAAAAAACTAGAAGAGGAGGTCATGCACAATTTCAGACCAAAAATGTGAGTCCGATACGTTATCATAAAGGCCTCCGAAGTGGAGCAGTTGCATCTGAGCCTGAATAGTGTTTTCCCAGCTATTCAGTTTACTCGTGAAGAGGCAACAGGAGGTATCCTTCCGTTCCTCGACGTAAGTATCCAAAAGCTCAGTGATGGATGCCTCGCAACGAGCTTCCACCGAAAAGGCTCTAATGCCGATATCATACTTAGCTACGATAGCAACCATCCTGCGGCCCATAAAAGAAGCTGCGTTCGAACCTATTTCCACCGGGCCTTTCGTTACTGTAGTAGCGATCATCTACGCAAAAAAGAACTCACTTACCTGTATCGGTTATTCTGACTCAACGGATACCCAGTCAGTTTTGTGAAAAGCTGTTTCAGACACCAGAGGCAACCACAAACCTTTGGCTCGAATGGAGAACCCGGACCGCGTAAATTCTACTCCCTACCTTACATGCAGGGCATCTCCGAAGCGATCGCCCGACAATTAAACCAGTTTGGCATCTCCATTGCGCACAAACTGGCATCGTCCTTGCGCGCAACACTATCCCGAGTAAAAGACCCTGTACCCAAAGAGCAGCAAACCAATGTCATCTATCGCATTCCGTGTGCTAACTGCTCTTGCACTTATATTGGTCATACCGGCCGACGACTTGGGACGCGTATTACGGAACATAAACTAGCCATTCGTCGACGCAACCCTTTGTCACTCATCTTTGCGCACGCCCTTGAGTTCGACCATCGCTTCAATTGGGACGGAACCGAAGTTGTTGCAATGGCTAACAACAAACAGGCGCGTGAATTCCTCGAGGCGTGGCACTCTAACACGACCAGCATCAACCGCCATGTCGATCTGGACTCTCAATACGAAGGCCTGCGTGCCCGGCTCACTGATTTGCGCCCACAACCTAACCACAGCCGCTAATCTTTTCTGGACCATGTAGAATCTCACTGTCTCGCCACCCCCTCCTTCTGACACGGCGAACAACCGTTGTAACTATAAGCACCTCAAAAATCGATGCAATTACCTCTGTCCCCATCCCGCATCGTCGACCATTAAGTTTACCGTCTGCAGTCACATTTACTCGCCATCCCCTTCGCCTCCGACACAAAGAACCCTAACAGCCCCCTAACCGGTCCCCAATCCAATTATGTACCCATTCCTCACACCCCCAGTTGGTTGTCTGTCCTTGTCTGTCCTGTAGCACAAACTGGTCATCTGACCATTTCATTTCTCCTCTGTTCATTTCGTCTGACGACGGGTTGGTGTGACCAACTTGAAAATTCACGAGTACAACTCTATTTTTCCGACGAGCCCTTTTTTTCTTCACTATATCATCTCGGAATGCACTCTACCTCAGCTATTCAACATATTTTTTTGGGCGTCAAACGCTTATTCTTACCAGACGTTGGGAGAAATTTGCACAGAGACAGGCGATGACTTACGAGCAACTGACGTTTCTTCACCGCTGTCGCGATCATGATATTCTACCGAAGTCTCTTCGCTTCAAGCCCACCTTGCCCTAATGAAACGGGAAGACTACTTGCGCGCAAATACGGATTTAGAGTTTTGAGTGCAGTTATATCAGACGTTTACCATCGTCTTTGCAAATTTGAAAGCAACAATATCAGACCTTCGAGCACGGTGCGTTTTCAGCCCTATCTGAAAAATGTATTCGAGAACATACTACAACGAATAAATGCCACTGCTATGGACGCCAGAAAAAGAAGCGAGCCGAACTTCAAGTTAAACTGCAATCTCTTCTCCGTCCTCTCAATGAAAACCACAGATCAACAAGAGTTGTTAACCTTTCCAAAAGGATTCTAACATCTGCTGAAATTAGCCTACTAGCTAAGGGTACAAAATTCAGCCACACCGATGCTGCACCTACAAACTTCCTAGCCAGCCTTGAATCTGTCCTACTAACCTCTGCTGTGCCTGAAGACATGCGTGCGGACATACGCAGCTGTGCCACTAGTCTCATTCGGCAAAAGAAACACCACCAAGTCTTGCCCATCGACGAAGAAAAGGGACTAATATCTCTAAAGACTGACGATAGTATAGTGATTGTGTCTGCTGACAAGGGTAGTGCCACCGTCATCATGGAAAAAGACTGACTATATCAATAAAGCTAATCAAGTCTTCAACGACAAGGAAGCCTACACACCACTCGCAGAGGATCCAACTAAAAAGCAGACCGCATCTGTGAAGAGGAAGATCACTGAGCTCGCGCGACTGAAACTCATAACCCCCGATGACTCCAGATTTATAAATCTCAGTGATCCCCGTATTGCACATGCATATGGCCTCCCAAAAAGTGCACAAGCAGATGCACCGTTGAGGATCATAGTACCTCTCATTGGATCGCCCACTTACAACCTTGTTAAATGGTTGAACCGGCACCTGAAGCACCTCACCGCTGGATCACAATACAGCATTAAAAACTCTCAGGCATTCCTCCAGAAGATCCAAGGCCTTAAAGTAAGTCCCTGATGAGTGTATTCTATCGTTTGACGTAGTTGCCCTGTTTTCTTCAATACCCGCATGAATTGATCATTGAGAGCGTAACTCGGCGCCTGCAAGATAACCCAAACGACATCCCAATACAGCACGTTTCAGAAATGCTTAGGCTTTGTCTCAAGAGCTATTATCAATTCGATGGAAAGTTCTATCAACAGGTTAAGGGTACCCCAATGGGCTCACTCAATCTCGGGTCTACTGGCAGAACTAGTATTGCAACAACTAGAAGAGGAGGTTATGCGAAATTTCAGACCAAAAATGTGGGTCCGATATGTAGATGATACATTTGTTATCATAAAAGGCCTCCGAAGTGGAGCAGTTGCATCTGAGCCTGAATAGTGTTTTTCCCAGCTATTCAGTTTACTCGTGAAGAGGCAACAGGAGGTATCCTTCCGTTCCTCGACGTGAGTATCCAAAAAGCTCAGTGATGGATGCCTCGCAACGAGCGTCCACCGAAAAAGGCTCTAATGCCGATATCATACTTAGCTATGATAGCAACCATCCTGCGGCCCATAAAAGAAGCTGCGTTCGAACCTATTTCCACCGGGCCTTTCGTTACTGTAGTAGCGATCATCTACGCAAAAAGAACTCACTTTACCTGTATCGGTTATTCCGACTCAACGGATACCCAGTCAGTTTTGTGAAAAGCTGTCTCAGACACCAGAGGCAACCACAAACCTTTGGCTCGAATGGAGAACCCGGACCGCGTAAATTCTACTCCCTACCTTACATGCAGGGCATCTCCGAAGCGATCGCCCGACAATTAAACCAGTTTGGCATCTCCATTGCGCACAAACTGGCATCGTCCTTGCGCGCAACACTATCCCGAGTAAAAGACCCTGTACCTAACCACAGCCGCTAATCTTTTCTGGACCATGTAGAATCTCACTGTCTCGCCACCCCTCCTTCTGACACGGCGAACAACCGTTGTAACTATAAGCACCTCAAAAATCGATGCAATTACCTCTGTCCCCATCCCGCATCGTCGACCATTAAGTTTAACCGTCTGCAGTCACATTTACTCGCCATCCCCTTCGCCTCCGACACAAAGAACCCTAACAGCCCCTAACCGGTCCCAATCCAATTATGAACCCATTCCTCACACCCCAGTTGGTTGTCTGTCCTTGTCTGTCCTGTAGCACAAACTGGTCATCTGACCATTTCATTTCTCCTCTGTTCATTTTGTCTGACGACGGGTTGGTGTGACCAACTTGAAAATTCACGAGTACAACTCTATTTTCCGACGAGCCCTTTTTTCTTTATATATATATATATATATATATATATATATATATATATATATATATATACAGTAGGTGTCCTTACTCATGAAATCCATCAGATATATATGATAGTGTGGGGCTCACCGAACTGCTTAAGTAACATGTATGTTCCGTTGTGCCCTGGAGCTCAAACTCGAGCCCTCGCAGGCGGCCGCTTAGCGACATGTAGTATATGTTGTTATAGTGGAACCGACAAAGACTAGGGAGACCGGAACGGCCATTTCTGGCTTATTAGCCGTCATCAGCCAGTCATACCCAATCCCGAGTGTGGCACACCTGGGATTCGAACCCGCGACCTTTGGTATTTTGAGTCAAGTGCTCTACAATTGAGCCACGGGCTCGTTGTTTTCTGTCGGTTTTGATCGGGAATATGATGATAGTGTGGGGCTCACCGATCTGCTTAAGGAACATACATGTATATATATATATATATTCAAACAAGAATAGGCGCACACCGATCAAGTGGCTTCCCGAAGCAAACAAGCTCCTTATGGGTGGCAAAGGTCACGAATAGGCAACCAATTACAAGGCCGAAGTCGGCAAAGTTATAATTGCAGAGAGGAGACACGACAGAGAAAAGGGGTAGATTGATACAGTCTGTTTCGTGCTTATTCTGCCTTTCTTCAGCCAATCATAACCCAGAATACCAAAATTGCCTGGAAACACAAACAGGATCTCGAATACGGCGAACACATTCCACACACTGGGTCTAGCAGATGGGTCATAAGCACTTCATCGAAGCGAAGTTCATCAGTGCCAACCACCTGTCATTCTTTGTCGCTGCAGATCGGGTATTTATTCAAACAGGAATAGGCGCACACCGATCTAGTGGCTTTCAAAGCAAACAAGCTCCGTATGTTTGGCAAAGGTCACGAACAGGCAACCAATTACTAGGCCGAAGTCAACCAAGTTATAATTGCAGAGAGGAGACACAACAGATAATATGGGTAGGTTGATACAGTCTGTTTCGGGGTTATTCTGTCTTCATTCAGCCAATCATAACCCTGACTACCAGCTGGGCCTGGAAACACAAACATGCGGTCGAGTACGGCGCAGACAGTTCACACGCTTAGTCTAGCAGATGGATCATAAGCACTTCATCGAACTGAAGTTCATCAGTGCCTCTCCCCCTGTCATTCTCTGTCGCTGCAGATCGGGTATTTATTCAAACAGGAATAGGTGCACACCGATCTAGTGGCTTCCCGAAGCAAACAAGCTCCGTATGGATGGCAAAGGTCATGAACAGGCAACTTCTTACCAGGCCGAAGTCGGCAAAGTTATAATTGCAGAGAGGAGACACGGCAGATAATATGGGTAGATTGATACAGTCTGTTTCGGGCTTATTCTGCCTTCATTTAGCTTATCATAACCCTCACTACCAACTGGGCCTGTAAACACAAACATGCGCTCGAGTACGGCGCAGACAGTCCACACACTGGGTCTAGCAGACGGGTGCATATATATATATATATATATATATATATATATATATATATATAAACTGTTTATCAGACCATTTGCTGGTTTATGGACACAAAGCTGGTCAGTAACCAAACACTACCATTCTAGTTATTTATTCATGTCCGATATGTGCATTGTAATGCAAAGTGAGATTGGAAGGTTTTATCTGTTTTTTGCTCTACGCTTATGTTTTTCGCCTGTGTTATAGTGAGGCAGGTTAAAGGGTTAAAATAGGAATCGCACGTTTGCAAGAAGCTTAAGGATGTGAGGTAAAATACATAAACTTCTGCAAATTATGGTGGTTTGTAAACTGCAAGCAGAATTCTGCTATTGTTGAAAGGGCTTTAGTAATTGCGTAGATAATGCATATGCTGGTAACTTCAAAAGACTATGTTTCACCATTGCGCGTATCAACAATATAACTATCCACTCTGAAAGTAATGTGGTCCACTCTGTAAATCATATATATCTACGTTTAGATGAATGTGCCAAAGTTGAGCTTCATGATGTTTCTTCATTTTTACTGACGGGTACAAGCATATTCGACACAGATTGCCCCCATATGCAAAGAAAGAATTTAAAATGTATAAGATAAAACCAACGAAATATAGTTGTTGGATTTAACGAAGATGGTTTAACTCATGAAATGCCACGACCAACATTTGAGGTGGTATGGCATACATTTGATTTTAAGGATATTGTTTATTAAAAAATATCAGGCTCAAAACATTTTGGTTGTGGGTAGTATATCAGTCAAGAATAAAAACTGTTTTAGATAAAACGAAGCAAATGCTTTATATGTGGATATAACTTAGATTGTTTAACTCATAGAATGCCGCAACCAACATTTGAGATGGTATGGCGCACATTTGAGGTTCATAATACTGTTAGTTGAGAACAGTCAGGCATAAAACATCTTGCTTGTGGGAAGAAATATAAGCCAGAAAACATAAAAAAATATATATTTCGGACAACGGCAAATTTGGTGTTGCCCTTAGGAAAATCAGTTTAAATAAAATACGAAAAATCATATCATTTTTTTGAGAAATGGCACGTTTAGTTTTGCAAACTCAGTAATGAACAGGTACAAATGAAGTTGGTTTTACAACAGAGATATTCAGAGTCGTTTGCATATATACATATTAGAGCACGTGAGATGCTGTCACGTATCTCTGTTAAATTCTTCGTTAAATATATCAAGACAATTTTTATCTGTCGTTGACTACAAATGAATTTGAATCCTCACATGGAACGTGCAGATGATTATCATTTTTGCAACACCTTATTATATATTTGGCCAATTAATTGTCAATATGCAATCTATGAACGCAGACAGAAAAAAAGTGAATATAGTGGAAAACGCTCAATTCGAAAGAAAGATGTGGGTTCTTCCTTTTCCAGCAGATCTCATATTTCTTATTGTTGGTGGTCAATAAAAACGATCAACGGTTCCCTTTTTACCTAAACGAAATCTAGTAAAAGGGTAAAGTATTCAGCACCATTCAATAACAATATGTTATATCTCCTTTTTGAATATCCGAAATAATTATAACATTTTGACGAAACAAGAGTTACCTTAAATTACGGGAAATGCTTAAGCTAATTAATGCAACTATAAAATTCTACTTAAATGTATAAGCAATGACCGGCCTGTGACACTTTGGGCATATGAAATTTTGTTCTACTGTGCAGTGCAACTAAACGAAAAAGGTTTACCTCAGACAAACGTAGCTAATATAATGCAAGAAAAAAACAACTGATCCTCTTGTGAAAGTGTTCGAAAAATATAACGGGAATTTAAGTACCTTGTTAAAAGCCATATGGTTTTGTTTGTCTCTACACCGATTTAATTGTGTGCAGTAGTCATATTCTGATGTACAATAAGACACTTGAAGTGCTCGAACGAAAAACTCTGGTTTGTCTTCGTTCTAGTGTTATGGTGACAGTTAACACTTACTAAATTTTATGCACGAATTCAAGTTATGATTCTATTTTGTGCGCATGGCAGAAGTGTTTTTACCACAAAACGAAGGGAAACACTTTATTAATAAAATGTTTGTTTTGATATGGTAAAAATTAAAGACAGTTAGCCAACTTGTTGCAAGGCTTTGTGGAAATGGAATATTAAAACACCAATTTTAAATGAGAACCCTGCAGATGGATCTTTTTGTATAATATACGTCCCAGATCTCAGGAAATGGTGAACGCAATTGACATAAGGTAAGCAATTTCTGTTAAAACTTAATATATAGTCGGATACTAGGTCACGTATTTAAAGGCTTTGAACGGGGCAAGGAAGCAATAAAATGTGGCAAAAATCGTTAAATAATAAATGTCAAATTGAGTTCCATCATTTTCAACATACACTTTATCACTTGATTTGAACAGTCACAATAACGTTAAAAACTTTCACATGTTCCATTTGACTTGACCTTTGAAAAAATAATGTCCACATATATATTTTAGCAAATAAAATAAAAAATGTATATTTTAAATATATTTTATTAAATTTGATGTAAGGCATATTCATTGTCGCTTTTTATTGTTAAAATTGATTTTTCTCGGCAATTTATTTTCATGTTTGGGTAAACCTACAAAAAAATCAGGAAATGTTCACCGAATCTTCAGGGATACTCTGAAACTGATTCTAATCCAAAACAAGAAATGTCGATATAACAATTTGAGACAAGGATAGTTCCATAAATATCCAAAAAGAATATGCCTTCGCTATCACCGGACAATTCCATTTACCTGTTTTTGTTGCATTTATGGCGATTTAAAACATTTTAAGTTTCGCTCATTTCAAATGTTTTTTTTCCTCAACAAATCAATGATACTTGTCTCAGTGCTTTATGGTTAAAATTTCATAAAGGTTTTTCATTATTAATTTAAGCATTTGTGCATGCATTAATGCCAACTTGCGAGTTATTTTACGTCCTAAGTAAATTTTGACATTTTGTATGTGTAAGCTTCTATCCTTTAGAAAGGAGCTTTATACAAATGCAGAGGGAAATTCATCTCTATTATTATGAGCAAATAATTTGTTATTGAAGATAGACTTAAATAATTACATGTGACGAAAAACCAATAATGTACTATAGGTCAGTAAACAGTACTTAAGAAATAAGTGGAGGTGGATAGCTCTATGTATATATCGCTTTAAGCAATATTTACTCATTCAAGCCACTTGAAAAAAATGTACCATATTGCACCAACTGCTCGTTCAAAAAATAAGACTTCCTTTCTGTCGTTTGCTGTAATTTTGTATCGTCTTCATTCCTTTAACAGGTATAAAAAATTCGGTGGCTCACTGCCAATGAAAGACGTTATATTTGTTTCGTTCAATGTTAACTACCTTGCATATCGAATGGAAAAGTCTTTTATACAAAGGCAGAAATATCACTGGTTTTATAATTGCATTATTCTTAGTAAACACTTGTGAGTAATTTAGTCTTCTGGACGCAAACATTAAGTTAGCCCAATTCTGATGCACTTGAAGTCACTGAAGGATTATTGATACTGCTGCAATTGAACCTTTTTTAACACCCGTACGACTAAACTTCTGTGTTCTTTAGCAATTGGAAAATAGGCGCTACCATGGTGTTGAAATTACTAATTGCCCGAGTTAATTAGTGGTGGCACTTTAAGAACTGTATAGGGGTACGTACTCCAGCAGTCAATGGCCAGAGAGTCCGACAATTTTGGCCTTAAGAGGGCTTAATTCTGAAAAATAGTGACATGTGTGTGCTTGTGTACTAATTCAAAAGCTTTAATCGCTCCACTGAAATTTACATTTGGCCTGAGAGGATAAGTCGTCATGCCCTATATGCGAGCAGCAACAAAATGACGTGAACCTAACGTAATCGTGCTGCTGATTCTAAAGCCTCAAAGTGCTGAATGGCAGCTGATGTGCTAAGGTGTATTATGGCTTAATATTTACGATTAGTTTATAATTCGAAATTCTTCAGTGAGGTAAAAAAATGTTTGTACAAAGTAATATTTCCTACCAATAAACTTTTTGGTGTCTGGTAAAACTATGTACCAGAAAAAGTTAATGCGAGCTCTCTTATTTAATCAAAATGGACAAATTTTAGGGAGCCTGCTAAAAAAATTATAGGGTTAAGGTCTTCTGGTTGGATTTAAATTTTGCCATTTGACAGCCGGCCAGTATAGCCGATTGGGTTCTCATTGCTAAGGAAATTATAATTTTGACTATATACGAACCTTCTGGCAATAATAACGATTCATACTGCTAAATACGAAACAAAACCTCACTTAATTCTGAAAGATTAATAGCACAGTGCAACAGTTTAAAATCTTACTCCGTGCTTTAACAGCGTAATATGACTATCAATATATGAATTCACCCGCCAAAACTTAACTGTTTATCACAAAAAAACATTTTAACATAAATAAATTTTGTTCAAGTTTTTTTCTGGATAATTGTCGGTTACCGCAAACAGATTGTGCATATCTGAACTCTAATTTTTTTACTAAAAAGAAATAATATCAAGCATGACTTAAGCCGCTATCTTTTGCTTACTATCGAATAATTTATTGCGGCAATGAGACATAAGGTAGACCCTAAGAATGAGAACACTTACTTGTCATTCAAACAGTCCATTCACTGTCACATTAAATGTCAAACAATATTGTTATTGGCATATTTATCGTCGTGCAGCCGAATCACCAGATATTTCAGAAGGCGAGCTTTTGAACGTGCAAAAACATGCTGTTTATAAATGGTTTCTTATTAAGCACTTATCTTTTTAAAAAAAATGGTTGAAGCCCTTCTTCATTCAAAAATATGTTATTAAAAAGGTACATAATAATTTATCTTTCTTTAATCCATTGGTAGCCAATTACCACTTCTTCAGATTTACTGATCGGTTATTTGCGAGCAGCAGCAAATTCTCTTTTTAATTTATGCGATTTTGCCTCTATGTATAACGCTTAAAGCAACTGACCAGAAGTTTAAGTTTTAAAGTAATATCAGACTTAACATTTACAGGTACTTCGTTTGAATCTATTTTTTTTAAAGCGAATAACATGTGTAACTTAAAATGATTTTTTACAGTTAATCACCGCTAATAAATTTAAACGTTTGACATGATTTTTTTAACGCATTCTTTAATTTATCGAATTCCTCTGATAAAAAACATTTCCTTATACCAAATGTATTCCGTTAGCTTCCCATTTGCGAGTTCGACAGAAATATGAGTAGAATTTTAATACTTTCCACGAAAAATGTAAACAAAACCCCTCCATACATAAGGTTCGGCTTTATTAACACATTCGGAACATTGATGTAACCAGTGAGCAGCACATCAATTAAACATAGTTTAAACCACTCAAATTATTATGAAGGAAAGGTATAGCCTTCGCGAGTCAAAACGACATTCATTAATCATTGCGTGACTTATCGATATCATCGGCCGTACGGGCTGTAGTTATGTGTCAATCTTATATATAAGTATGGTTTATTAATTTTATAGAGGAAACGTGCACTTGCAGCATGGATTATTAACGAAAATCGTCACCTTCTTTCAAAGCACCCGTGACACGTTTTCTTTAGACAGTCCAAATATTTACGTAGGCTTTAGAGACTCTTGTGATTAAAGATACATATGAACCTTCAGGAGCAGACAGCCAAATAAATTTGAACAGTTTTGATTTTGGTAGAGATTTCTTTTGAGTAACTTATTAAATTAACGTCGAAACGCAATGTTAAATAAGGGAAAGATCAAACAATGGACCCATTTATGTGACATGTGTTCTAATTTGATTATAAATGCAAAGTCTGTGAGCAATTAGAAGACCAACGCCATATTTAAACGTATCCATATGACGCAAGAACAACAGAGTTGTGGTCATCGTCTGATTATAGCAGCAATGGCGTCAATTGGCATATGGTACGTACAGTCTTTCGTGAAGGTTTACTTGAATAACTGGAGTCTTAGTTTAAAAAAATTACTTTTAAGCACAGTCAGAGAATCGTCTTGGATAATTATTTAAGCAACGTGTTTGCAATTTTTTTCCAATCCTGTGATTTCACGTTATCAATGAATATTGCGCATACACTACAAAAATACAGCACTCCGAATCGTTGATTTTTGCAAATTGCGTCACAGCATAACAAAAAAATGGGCTGCTTTTATTGATATGACTGGGTCTGAATGGCAATTTGAAACTCTGACAGCATAAATCAAAGAAAAACGATCGACCCCTTATTTTATGGCTGCTGTTAATAAACGGAGTATATAAATGAACTCGATGGTCTTATTAGAGCTCAACCATGTTTACTCATGCTGTACACAATTTTACTTGGAATGATCACGCTTCTTCAGCAATTGCAACAAAATTGGGCTAGCAAAAACAATGGTTAAAAATGTAATAAAACCTTTTTGCATTTAAGTTTCTCTATAACGCCTGCATTTATGAAATCATAAAAATAAGAATTCAATATTGAAGTTTAAATATGAGGTCTTGACTTGTAGCGCTTAAAGCAAAATGCAAGAAGGCATTGACGTAGAGCATATCACATTAATTCAAATTTGAATTGCATTTGAGTCAGGATGTTATGCAAAGAAAACAAAATTCATCGATAATAAAATTGGTATATTTTTAATGTTCACCTTTTGACTATTAAAAGAAGAAATTAATAATAGTTTATTTATGTGCAATTAATAAATGTCTCTTTCTGCACATATATATTTTACACTTCTCATAGCGGTTATTCTTATTAAGCGTATAAAAAAAATTAATTATTTATCTTCTTAATAAACAAAACCGTTTTTCTATCCTTAACCCAGCCTTGACTCCATGCCTTCGATCGAATGGTGATTAAAATTTAAGTGACATTCTATTAGAAAGACTGCAATTGACATCTGCATTTTACCTGCAGATCGACTGGGTTCACTTGACAAAAGGCAATGGATAAACAGCACTCTAAGAATGCTAGATAAATTTGCCTCCAATGCAGTTTCAAAGCAATTAATAAAAACATGCTAGCTCTAACATGCAATGTATTTTCAGTACGTGTTAGCTGATTTCAGTGCACAGAGTTGAAGGTTTATGTATCATTAGCAATCTTCAAATTTCAATAATTGTATTATCCAGCTGATAATTTTTTTCTTAATGTGCGTAAAATTAAGAATAAAAGATAATATATGTTCATATTTATTTTGAATAAAACGTTTATTTTCTCTTTAATTTGTTTTTCAAGAAGCATATTTAATTTGTCTTTTTTGTTCGAATTTAAACGGTTGTGAACTGTTCAAGAGTTAGCAACGGAAAACAAAAAAATCATATTTGAGCTTTTGTCCTTTCTTAAAGTGTTTATTTCTCGTATGCGAGTTAACCAATATCGCATACGCAAACTCTGTAAACACATTAGACTACAAACGAAGCAGTATATTGATTGCTTTGTATTTTGTAATTTTTCCATATATTTTACCGGTAAAATAAATTGCCAGGGATTTTACCAATTTTTTGCACTGCTCTCTGTATAAAATGCACTAGGTGTGGGAAAGAACCATTAAATCCACATCATGCATAATGCAACAATGCATAATCATCCTGCCCTATGTTAAAACAAACTCTTTTACATTAATCTAAAAGAGACTCTCTTTGTTCGAGAATGTATTTGTTTTGAAAGAAATCGTCTTTTCATCTCTTTTACAACTAAACTATGAATAAAAGACAATTGCAAAAGAAATTATCCTTGTTTTTTACGTAAATAGCTTAAAAAATATGATCATGGCCATAAATACATCAGTGTGAAACATAATTAAGTGAGCATAACTGCATTGTTCAATTGAGTCTTACATTTTCAATGAAACAAAAAAACTCATTGAAATAATGGGATCACCTTTTTCTGTATAAACAGACTAGATAATGCATGTCAGAATTCATTTGTAGTAAAGTTCAAATTATAAAAAAAATGATTTAAAGTGGAAGTTCATTTATTTGTAATCAGGAGCTAGTTCAGAGAGAAATTATTTATCAGTAAACTGGCAGGTCAGACTAGGATGTTTGGTCAGGAAAAATTAATTAATAAAACGTGTTTAACACAGGACATAAGCAAACAATTCGGGTTTTCTCCCAAACAAAGTTGTTCCAGTTTCTAGTGTATGCATGGTAACTTGGCAGTCTCAGGTCCTTACTGCCAATGTTCGGACAGGTTTTTGATGAACGAAGTGTTCACCTGTTCTTTGATTTGGGCAATTGAGTGGACAATCAAGTTCCTTGTCTATTTTTAAAATCCTGTCAAGTCATGCATCGACATACAAAATAATTAGGACAACCTTTTCTTGAACACTGTTTGAAAAAAAACTAAGTTCGCTCTTTATCAGAGCAGCTGTATCAAGAAGGATGTTAATATTTCTCCGCTTATGAGTGACGAGTTGGTGTTTCTGGTTATGCTGGATGACGTTCACATAGGCTTTATTGCAGTTAATTGATGTGCAAAATGCTCCTTTAGTTTTTCGTTGTAGAATGTTGTCAAGAAATGGGAGTTTACAGTCGAATTCACTTCTGATTGTGATGGTGATACCTTTTAACGTTGAGTGAATAATTATATGCAGCAATACAAGTTGATGTTTAAACTATGTAAAACTTGTTTTCCGCAATTTGGAATTTAATAGTGGAAAGGCTGTAGCTTCTAATTTTTCCACGTAGTGTACCCATTATTTGGGGTTAAATAGTGGTTAGGCTGTTTAATCTTATTTTTGCATAGTTATTTCAGCAAAGAAGCCGGAGATAGGTTAACGCAAATGATCCCGTTCAGCTGTCTGCAGTTTCCTTGTGAGAAGGTAAAAAATTGTTTACGGTCATAGGTCCAAGGGTTGAAGCCAGGCAGATACAGAAATATCCGTCAAAAAACTGCCGTAATAGCGCTGTGTATTGCCTTGCCAAATCAATTGGTATGAATGGAAAAAGAAAGAAAACCTCAAAACATAACATTATTTCACTTTCAGCAATATGCAGTTCTTGTTATTTGTTCAGCAATTCAACAGAGTTTTCTATGCAGGTTACACGATCCCTTGTCAATGGATGTAGATTTCGGAATAGCCAATAAAAATTTTATAATTGGGTGGACCGATCAATAAGACTATCGGTTGAAACGGTACTTTGGCCTCGTGAACCTTAGGAAGTCCATATATTTATATTGTTGATGAACTTTTGCATAAATGACACGTACTCTTACTTAATTTACTTCAAAAATATGCAAGCAAAATTACAGCTGTTCGTGTTTTTCGAATCGTATACGTATTCATCAACCGCATGTGATATTGGTCCGGAAATTTCAGATAATTGCTAAGTAAGTCGTAAGTTCACATTTGCATGTCTACCGGTTGCGTTTAATTATTAAGGATAATTTGCATTTCAGTATTAGCTTTGGATATGTTTTGGCAATTCGCAATTTGGTTAAAATTTTTCCAATTAAAATGATGAAGCAGTTTTCAGAAAGATATTTCAGCATGCAGTGAGCTGGTAATTTGAAAACCATTATTTCCCATTGTAATTTCTTCAAATGGCAATCTAGTATTCGTATTAGTTTTTTCAAGGTTTGGGAACTTGTAAATAAACAAGGTTAACCATTAAGTAAGAAGCTCATCCTGATACTGATAGCAGTGCATTCTATGAATTCCTCCCAAAAGCGTGAAGTAATGCGTTCGTATTTAAAAGTGTTTAAAAATAAAGATTTCGCAGGCAATGAATGCAATTGTAAAATCAGTTCATGTTTTAAATTAATTAGGAATAAAAAAATATTTTAAAACCCAGAATAACCCTTCCGGGTAACAAAATAGCAACAAACGTTACAGTCTATTCAAGTAGTTTTCAAAGTTTTTTTTAATATTTAAATCAGTTAAAATTATAATCACAAAGGCGTAAATTGAGAAATTTTATAATCCATATACACGTAATTAGTAAAGACTTCGTTTTCCACAAACGGTCAAAAACTCTCGTTTGAAAGTCAAAATCCCGAAAAGACTAAAATAACTTTGGAAGATACTTTATGACAACTGATAATACAGCCGTACTTAATTTATCGGTTCAAATCGGGGAGCATCCAATTGACAGTCATGGATAAACGCTCCCATATCGTTAACGGAATTCACACGCCCATGGGTGCACTCTTGATCCCCACAGTCAACACACATTGGCTAGTATCACAAGAAGATAAACATCACAAGCAAAGACATGGGAGTCAAAAATTGATATTTTGGTCCAGTTATCGTTATCAGGCAGTCATTTTGTAACCATGGGAATGCATGACCCATGGCTCGAACGCATGACCTAATGATCAGAATTCTAATGAATTTAACTATTTCGACCATAGCTGGCAAGAAAATGAAAACGTAGCTCGGTGTTTAAAGCGTTAGACTTCTGGTCAACTGATCACCGGTTCAATCCTCGTGGGGTGCACCACCAAGGGTTCGGTTTTGCTGGCTAATTGATGCTATGCTTCTTCTACGCAACACTGGAAGGCAAACACAACCGCGCGAAAGTTAACGTACTTTTGGAGGGGCAATCCCAATGTTGTCACCACACATTTTTAAAAGATATTCTACAGCGTAAAAATTGAGAAACAGCTTTAGACGCGTCGGCTTGATTACATTGGAATGCACCTAAAACTAATTTACCAATAAACATTTCCGATTTGTTTCAGGTAACTCTGGCATCCTCTTTGCATGCCAACATTACTTATAGTACGTGATCAGAATAAACTGCTCAAATGTCTGATAACTTTAATTAAGGGCAAGGAGGATTATCATAATTTGTGATTCCCGGTATATGTTGACGTGTAGAATCCGTTAGAGCTGCCTGTGTATTTTGAGTTTTTCAATGATGAAAACGAACAACAACATTGGCATCATTTTATAGAACAGTTAAACTAAAAAGGCTGTGCATAGTTCAATGTTTGAATAGTACTTGTGATTAATATTATGGTTAAACATTTTTATTACGAATTATGCGAGGTCAATTTGTACCATAGAGCCCAAAAACTTGTCGATTTTTTATGTTTTGGTGGTTTTAGAATATGACATTTTCATTAATTTTCACTTGATATCACCAGGTAAAAAACAATGTGTTTTGAACCCCCTAACCGTTGCAGAAATATTTAATACTTACAAGCAACAAAATGTCTGGCACACGCTATAATTGAGAAAGATTTATGTTAAAGGCATGACAAAGATATAAACACCAAAACAAATAAACTTATTTAGGCAAATAAAAGGAAATGTGGGGATATAGGTTGTTAAGGCAAGGAGTTATTACACACACACATTAAATGATTGAATTGCTCATGATTAAATGCGGTCCTTAGTAAATAAGTATCCAGGTTAAATTAAGTGAATATCGAAAAAAGGCTATTTTGAAGGCAGATTTTGCTTTAAAATTGTTTTTTATTCTCAAAGGTAGACACGCTCTGAGCTAGTAATCGTGAACTAGATAAAAAAAGATCCAATTTAGTCGCACGCTGTCAATCATAACCCTGATGCAACTATTTTTCCTTAGCTATTTGCGCTACAAAACTAGAACAAAACTAGGACATGGTTGAATCGAGTTTGATCCATATATGGTCTACATATACAGACAGGCTTTGTAAGGAACTTTCGTGTTTGTATATCATTAACCATGCAGTATTATTATCAGTATATTTGAGGGTGAGGTAAGTGAGTAAGCATTGAATTCCCCTTTTATGCAAGTGAGTTGTGGTATCAAAAAATAGTATGTCGGGATGTAGACAGGGCCAATTGATATGAGCTTACTGGGTTTAACATACTTGAAAAAGATCAGTCAGTGAAAAAATATCCCAGTGATATTTAGCAGAAATAAATTGTCAGCCATTGGGAAGGCTCCAATGATGGACATCGCGGAGGTCACCTAGATCATCACTGAAGTGTGGAAAATGCAGACAACCCTCATGTGCTGGTTGCATAGATTTGTCGAGTGATTTAAAATGCAGAACTATCCACCCAGATCATCCTCGGTCCATTGTGGTTCAAACCAAGGAAGAACATTCTTATATCACATAGACTATGGCCACCAGGTTTGGTTGATGTAAAAACTCATGATGTACAGCAGGGAAGACCTCGGGGACCTCCACATGAGAATAATGGTCGAGTGCGAACCCTTGAATTAAAATAATAAACATAAAGAATGAGACGCAAATATAGATAGTAGTATACTACAGACCTCATTTTTCTGACGCGTTGCACCTCCCACCATTATAATGATCTAAATTTCGCTTAAATGCCTCCAAGGATTCCAACGTACAAAAATCCATTACAATATGTTTCCATGGTTTGAATACTCCTTTGTTGAAAACGTAAATCCTTGCGTCAAGGCTAGCTGCAGTCAAACACTCTTTGAGAGGATGACCTCTCAAGTTTGTTGTTGGTGCTAACTCGAAGAAATCATCTGTGACAAGACAAAAGAAATGAACGCGTAGTATGCAGAATACTAGTTTCAGGTATCCTTGAAGCTGTCTTTATCGCAAGGGAAAGAGATTGAGATGCAACAACCTAGTTTTATAAGGCTTCGAACCATGTCCAATGACAAGTTCGGTTTGTCGCTACCCAGGGTCTCCAAGCTTGAATAGCGGACTTAAACATTAGCTGCACGATAGTTCAAAAGACTTTGGTGAAGCAGTCGGTATTTGTTGCTTAAAAATCTCGTTTAACGAGGTAAGGAATCGACATCGCTAACTTTGCTACATTTGTGCAATGTACGGAGGGTTTAAGTGAGTGCGTGATTCAGACCCAAAGGTCCTTTTGTGCATCCACTTATTTCAACGGGTAGGCTATTTAGTCGGTAAACCGTGTAATTTGAAGGATTACTTTTCCCAAATCGTATGATGTTGCACTTGCTCTCAATGAACGGCAAAAGCCAATCATTTGACCATTTCTGGTTTCGACTTAAGTTTGTCTGCAAGGTCTCTTAGTCAGCAACAGTTTGAAGGACGCCCTAAAGTTTGTGGTCATCAGCAACTATGGCAATATCACAGTCCAGTATGCTGGCGTAAACATTGATGAAGACAATGAACAAAATAGGGCTGAGAACAAAGCCTTAAAAAGCACAACTCTCCAACACATCCTTGGCCGACTGTTTGCGCTGATATGGATAATTTGTGATCTGCCGACTAGGACGTTTTCTATCCATCTCAGAAGTCGTCATCTTACTCCTTTGTTTTTGAGTTTATTAAGAAAGCGGTGGTGCGACACGCTATCGAAAGCCTTTTTGAAGTCAATATAGACTGCTTGCACAGAATTTTTACTATCGACTGCCTTAGTCCAACTTTCTATAATAGAAGAAAATTTGTCACGCAGGACCAACATCTACGGAAACCGCGCTGGAGCTCGGAAACCAGATGTTAATGTTCTGTGAAATGCATTTGATTTTGCTTAATTATTTTTTCGATGATTTTGCAGACAATTGATGTAAGTCTGACAAGTCATAATTGTTTTCGGAGACCCAGCTTCCACACTTATAGAGTGGCGTAATCTATACAGATTTCCAATCGGTTAGTAGACTTCCTGTCTCGAAGGTTTTTTTGAAAAGCGAAGAGAGTGGATTTGCCAACTCTCTCGCAAGCCCTTTTAAGCTCCTGGCAGGTAATTAATTCCTTTAACCACAAAAGTTCCTAGATGACAATAGTCTCGGTTAATTGAACAGTGTTGACTATTGTATTCAATTCGAAGACATTGGCAACGCAATCGGATTTCGTTTCATTTGTAAAAATTGACTAGAAAAATTCCAAATGATGACCGGCCTTCGCACCGTCACATAAAAATATTCAAAATCCAAACCACTTAATAAGCTGTCATATCATTCAAATATAACGAAAGTTGGCTAGTTGGTTGGCCAGTTCTTTGCTGAAATGGAGATTGTGAACAGGCAAATTCAACAAAACAGTATTCACTTTACCTGCTGGTCACTTACCTTGTGGTCAACTGCGTGGTTGCAGAAGAAGCCTCATTTTTGATAGGACGAGGTGCTGATCTGTCCAACCGTTGGCACGTGGTAGCACATTTGTCACCAACAAATCCCGTTAATCTTGCCTGCGGACGAGAACAAAGACCAAGAGGTGCCAGTATCTCAACTGGGGTGCACGCAAGTTGCCTTTTGACGATTCGGAAGGCGGAGGAATGTGTTGGTCTGAATCAGGTGGTTTTCGTGCAGGTTCATAGGAGAAGAAGACCGTTGTCATCGAAGCCAGCATACTAATGTGAACAAATCACATCTCTCCCCGATACACTGTCTGTCTAAATGCGGGCCGTAAAATTCACCAAGGAGAATTAACTCATCCGCGTGTAGATACTCATATAATTTTACCTTTTTCTCTTCGGAGTTCTTCAGTGGCGGTGCTAAGGCACTAATGATAGTGGCAAACATTTCTCTCAAAGAGTGCCAGACGGAGGCTGATTAGCCGATCGTTGATGCCTTGTGGCAAACAAAGCAGACGTCCAAATATGTCACTCCGGAAGAAATATGTGACACCAGCGTCACGTCGCTCTGTCTATGGCCGGCGGTTCAAGAAAAAGCTGTAGCCGGCTTCCACTACTTCCCGCTGACCTTGTTCAGAGACTAGGTCTCGCTGAGAGCAGCAATTTACAACTTGTAGCGCGCCAACTCCCGAGCGACTAGCGCCATCCTGCGTTCCGGTGGGTTGATCCTGGCATTGTCTAAGAGGGATCAAACATAACAGGCTGCTAGGGTGAGCTAGCGCACTCGAGCAATCCGACGGAGCTGCGGAGGTTACGGTAGTGGGGATTGGGAGACGAGTTATTGTTGATATTTTTTAGTTTTTCGACCGCATATTATTGCAGTCTACTAGACATGGTCTGCTTCAGAAGACGGGAGACCCAGCATTTGCTAGAGCATCTTTTTCTAGCACCTTTATTCGCAAATAGGAAAGCAGTGCTGTCCATTTCTAGGGCTGCTGAGTATCACGAACGGCTACCAATCTCCACTTTGAGTCACGATTTCGGTTAATAAAAAGGATGACCGATTCGTCTGGGCCGCCTTCATGATTTCATATCGCCCCTCGCCGTAGGACGTTTTTCGACCATAAGGGAGGAGGGAATGGTGATAATAGAGGGAGAAGGATAGGTGTTGATGTAAGAGTAAAAGACAGGAGGAGAGAGGAGAAAAGATGGTAGAGACGAAGGGAGGAGGATGAATAGGAGTGGAGAGAGGAGAGAACTAGGAAGAGGAGAGAAGGGGAAAAAGCAGGGTGGACGGGAAAGGGGCATAGAAGGGAGGAGGGAGAGGACATAGCAGGTGCTAAGACAAACAACACTTGAGAACCACACCTCGTTAGGGTCCGCTTGACGTGGCAGTTTTTTCCGGGATGTAGCCGCAGGAAAGAACCGGCTTCGAGGGAGCCAAAGTTTTGAGTTGAGTACAAGTTAAAGGTGGTATCCGGAGCACTCACCACCCATATGAGACGTATGGAGCGACCAGTATATTCCCTGCCTAACTAGTACCCTCCGCAGCCCACAAAATCACATGATGGTTCGAGCATCGTACTACATCAGTGTGTCCATCGTATGCTCAACGGAGAGGTGGCGCAGGGAAGTGATAGTAGACTTTCGCTGCATCTACCGGCCAAGCTTCTCCTCCCTTACCAGAGCCTGGTGTCATGACAGACTCAAAAAGACCGGAGACTGCAGAGTGCGTGGTAGGTGGCTGGCGCGACCGAAGCCGTCCCTGGTGTGTCACCACACCTTAATCACATCCAACGGAGTAGGTCTGCCATAAAGGCAACATTTAAAAAGAACGATTACAGCCTGACTCTCCAGTCCACCAGTCAGCCACCACACACAACACACGCATTGGGCTTTCCACGCGATCCGAATGTTTTCGTCTCTTGACAATCGTCCATACCAAGGCCTGTTACCCATTACGATAGTTTTTAGCGGTTTAGATGGTAAAAAGTGAGAAAAATGAGCTGAGCTGTCAAACTAACCATCTTCCTAACCCCACAATCAAACCAGCGTCCGAGACAGTCAGTTGACTTATGTGGAATTGGGCGCAGCTGCAATTGACCTGGCTTCGTGTTTTAAGAACATGACTTGGCTCCCCTAACAAAAACACCAGGATTTAAATTTATTGGGAGTTTAACGGCTTAAATCTCACACGTTAAGAAGGAGATATCACAGCCTGACTCTCTGACCACAAGTCAGCCACACAACCAACTCGAGATAGAACTGAATGCGGTCGAGTGCAATTGTCAGTTGGCGAAGCTTCAGAACCCATGGCGCTCATCGCTACCGTACTCTCTCCTGTTCCCCAACCTGAGCCTGGTGTCATGATACTAGCAATACGTAACTGAACGAAGTACAACAG
>WEDG01000096.1:0-197797 GCA_017591395.1 Schistocephalus solidus
GAACCTCGTTGCTGTGTCACGCAGCAGCAGAAACATACGGCGAAACACGTGGCTGGGCTTTTGGGTAGTACCTATGTCGGAAGTACGGTATAATGTCTTTGCCATATTTATATATATATATATATATATATATATATATATATGATGTGGGGCTAACCGATCTGCTTAATGAACATGTATGTTCCGTTGTGTCCTGGAGCTCAGACTAGAGCTCTTGTAGGCGATCGCATAGCGTCGTGTAGCATATGATGAAGTGGAACCGAAAAAGACAAGGGAGACCGGAATGGTCATTTTCTGGCTTATTAGCCGTATTCAGCCAGTCATACCCAATCCCAAGTGTGAAACACCTGGGATTCGAACATACGGAACATACATGTTCTTTCAGCAGATCGGTGATCCACATACTATTATCATATTCCCGATCGCAACCGACAAAACAACGAACCCGTGGCTCAATGTTAGTGCGTTCGACTCAATTACCAAAAGTTTCTGGTTCGAATCCCAGGTTTTCCAAGCTTGGGATTGGGTATGACTGGCTGATGATGGCTAATAAGTCAGAAATGGCCATTCTGGTCTCCCTTGTCGTTGTCGGTTCCACTTCATATATATATATATATATATATATATATATATATATATTCTTCTCCTCTCTGAGTGCTGTATTCTAGATGCGGCCCATTATCTTAAAAACTTGATGACTGGAGAGCTTTCAAAGCTACTTTACTGGAACAAAAAATTATGCGTAACCTTTTATTGACAATTTATTTTTGTAGAACCATCAGAAAAAGGCTTTTTATTGCAATGTACAGTGGTAATTATTGTGTTTTCGTTCTTCAGACTGTATTGCATGCCTATATTTCTAACCGATCATCCTATCTATCCATGTGCTTTCTCGTAGACAACAATTTCCCTGCCCCAATGCCTTTCGTCCCCATAATCCTTCATGTTATTCAACTACTAGCATTTGCTTTTTAAGGCAGACCATCTTCAGCTGTGCAGAAAAGACCGTGTAGTTGAATGTCTTTGGTAATAAGATTGTGCTTACTGATGGCGGAAACTTGGTGGGGTGGCCGAGTCCATTTGGCCTAAAAATATGCATTAAAAACAATTTTAGTCGCAGCATGTTGACTGATTAAGGCAGCCTAATTAGGGCAACAGTTGTCTGCCTTCTGGTGAGGCAATTTAAATTTGTCAAGAAGACGGCAGGCGCACCCCTAAAGCCTTATTCGTCGACTTCACTGCTTTTTAGCCGACACGAGGGAATTTATTTTTACCAGAAATTATGCTCTTATCTATCCTCGTCTGCAGCTTTCATTTTTTTGCAAAAAAATGCTCTAAGTGAACATCTGGTGTTGTGTTAGAAGAACAATTCACTCGTGACCTTGCCGATTTATGGAAAACAAGCCTCTTTTCTGGAGGGCAGAAATTAACTTAAACAGCGTTCTAGTTGAAATGCTGGTTGGCGATGGGCATCTGCAAGATCTGCTGATGTTTATATTTGCAAACGGAGTAAACATTGGAGTTTTACGCATATTTGCTTCGATAGGCTCAACCTTGTGTATAACCGCGAAACGAATAATGTCAGCGCCTTTGCCCAGCTGCTGCATAGCCTACACTTCTGCCTCTTCTGATTCTCACCTCAAATTATGAATGCCATCGTCTCTCCCTGTCCCAATTAAAGACCTGGTAGTCGTCCTAGCTGCGGTCAGTGACCTCTTCTTGCCCGGGTCCTGACAGTTGGGGGTAGGCCGAAGGTTCTTTTGAAACGATGCCGTACAGCTTGGCGAGGACAGGTGGAAGAAACGGATCTCCTGCCCCTCTCCTCCTTCCCCCCGCCTGATCACCACCCGAATGAGAGGTCATAAATTGGGCCTTCGACCGGCGAGAAGTTTTGCATTAGATGCACACAAGTGACTCCGATGGCGCGATTCGACGCGCCGAATATAGGAATTAAATGGTAGCACGAAACTGACCCCGCAAGCACCATTAAGTTGAAATTTTGCTCCTGCCGCTGCCGCGCTCTCCCGCATCTCCAGCATCCCTCGTTCGTGATTCGCACTTCAACAAGTCAAGAAGACGAGGTAATTTATTTGATGTCAATTACGCCAGGGCTTCATGTGAAGTCACTATAGAGTGGCATGGTAAATGCCGTTTCAGGTCAACCACAATTTTTTTGTTTAAAACTGATTCTGGTTTTCTCAAAACCTCTGTTATTCCGACTATCTACAGCGGACTTAAGGATTTCCCAGCACCAACAGATCAGTAAAACTGAAAGTCCACGAACCAATTGTACTATTTCGAGTTACGAACAAATCGATTTGGAGAATGGGAAACGTTTGTTCTGTCACCCGAACAGATCATTGACCAGTCGGGACAATGAGAATATCTGGCAAGATGCCCAGCTGGCAGACATGCCTAGGATAGCAAGGGAGCGGAGACCAGGAGGCTGGTGGCTCAGTTCCCCTTCACGGCGAAGTCTTCAGACTGCTCATCTGTTCAAGCAACTTCCTTTCCAGATTTTGGAATTTCGGACTTTGTCGGACCTTATATAGACGGACCAGTTACCACTTTCAATGGCAACCCAACGACTGATTAATCAACTTGGATTCAACATATCGATAACGTTACGTGAAGAACGCCACATGAGACCACCCGGATTCTACGGTCAGCCAAAAGTACACAAATCGGGCAGCATTCGTTTTATGAACGCTCAACGATTGCTAACGGCACTCACTCACTCTCGAGCCACACTAGCAACCGCACAGCGGCTAGTAGTAAACTTGGCAGATTAATTCTGCCGGCAAAGGCAAGGGAGCCTGGAATAGCCATCTCTGGCTTATTAGTCGTCGACAGCCAGTCAAACCACATCCCCAGGTAGTGCCACACCCGAGGTTCGAACCCTCGATCCGTTGATCAGAAGTCCAACCCTCTAACTACTGAGCCACGGGCTCGTTTACTTGTCGGTTTAGATCGGGAATATTAACGTGCATTCGTTGGTGAACGTTCACTGATCCTTAACGGAATTCACTTGCTCTGTTCTGCACCACCTGACTGACAACGGCTAATAAACCAGAACTGGCCATTCCAGTATCCTTTGTCTTTGCCGGCAATTGTCATTTATAAATCGGACAATCCACAATGAATATCCGCTGTCTTATAAGACAACTCATAGGCATTTTGGCAAAACTTAATACGCTGAATGGTACCTGCTGCGTTAAACCCGAGAGGGTTAAAATATGCTAATGGCATGCTTTGGTCCGTCAGCATGTGTACTCAAGTACTGTCCTATGTGTGCATGTGGCAAAGGTAGACGGGAGAATGTAGCACTACTTCGGACACTGCACTGAACCTAATTACAGTACCAGCTTTTCGTAGAAGAGAGGAGGAAAAGTGAAACCACTGTTTCATGTTTTTTAATTTAAAGCAGATATTATTTCGTTGCATGTCAAGACAATCGAGGAGTGATAAAGGAAACAACCAAATATCGGATTAATGGTTGGTTCGTAAAAAGCAACACTGGCTCAGCACTGAATCTATCATGCTCTTTTTCTGCAGCCCTCTGCATGATGATGTCGTCTGCTTCCATCCAGTCAGACATGGCACCCAATTCTGCACAACTGCCTTGAAAATTGATTACACGGAGCACCCAGCTCACCAAAGGCTGAGCCCTTCATAAGGCTGTTCTAACTTTGCCAGGTACCATAGTTTACTTTTAAACTAAAGAATCTGTGAATAGATTAGGGGCAGTCTAACCGAATTTCCAAATTTCCTTCATTAACTTGTCCTTTAAATGCCGTTACAGCGACGACACCCACGTCTCGCAAAAAATGCCTTAGCAATTCGGTGATTTAATTAACGAAATAGTACTACTAGATAGAAAGTTCATGCCAACAACACCTGCCTTCCCTCGATATATTTGGCAAACGTAACTCTATCGGTCAAATATTACGAACGGACTATATGAAGGTAAAAAACATTTTCCAACTCCCAATACCTTTAATAAGACCATGCATAAAGTTTCTCGAATGAATCCGTGAACACTGTAGCACATGAATGGCAGATGAAGTGAGGCTCTTTCTTAGCGAGCAGTTTATGCAAGAAGAACACCTTCAACTGGATTTTTTGACCGTCTCCAGAAAATTCCATTGGAGAATAACTTAACGTTGAAGCAATATGCAAACTCAATTTTGCGTAATTTGTGATTTGAGCCTGTGTCATAAAAATCAAATTTTAGCTACGCTTCGGTGCATTTTTAACTGTTAGTGCAAATATACAAAGCGTCCGAAGCGATTGAAGACAATTATAAATGCTTATTCATTCTTGTCAGACGAGCAATTTCTTCCATTTTACCACCTCGAAGAAAAGCACTCAAACGGATTGCAGAAGCGAGCTGTAGGTGAGGGCAAACCTGAGTGTCGATGCCGGTACCGGTAAAGGACTCTTACACCCTAAAACACTGAAAGTTTATCATCGTTCCATGATTGTCTGGAAGTCTCCACAATTGTGGGCCACTAACAGCTGCCGTCCTGCCTCTGAGTTTGGACTTTGGTATGACGTAAGTATAGAAATCCAACATGTCACAGTATTACCAGCAAAAAGAGAGAGAGAGAAAGAGAGAGCATAAATAGAACAATAGCATGGTTGAGTTTATTTGTCGCCATCGGCCCACGCTAGACCGAGAAACCCCTTTATCTAAGGAAATAACGCTGACTGGAGCATCAGCTGCTGTTACTGTAAACCAAACTTAGGCAATTTTTAGTGCCATCAACATTGAGACTGTTATCAAATCTGTTAGCCACAATGACTTCAGAAACAATCTAATAAGGTTTAACCATTTTTTTATTTATCAACCTGTTAAAGTGGCCGGGAACAGCAACCATGTACCAGTTTTATTTTTTTATTTTAAAAAAACTGCATTCGTTAACCGGCATTGTTCTACGCACAACATTTATAATTACAGTCATTGTTGTCTTAGGTGTCACCTTAGTGTCCCTAGACTGCTCACTAATGCAGGCACTGAAAACAAGGATCTTTAACCAGCAATGGTCTTTACTCTGAATGGAAATATCCGTCTTAGGCCATTTGCTGGAGGAATAGAAATTGACCATTATCTGCTGATTTTTCTGAAATTGTGTTTCTTTAATTGATGGTTTAGTGACGGTCAATTTCGACTGAACAAAGTTAGCTTTAAAACTGAGCAAATTTTTCCTATTACTATCCCCTTAAGATATAAGCTCGTGTATTAAAATACAACGATACTGTCATTTGTCCAAAAAGACAGGTATATCCATTGTAAGGCAGTCAAAGGAATTGTTTTCAAGTCGACAGAATAACAAGCACTTCATCTATGGTGTCAAGGATCAACAACCGGGGCAGTAAACCGTGGTTATTTGATGACGTGTTTCAGATGGTCGGCAGCTGGAAAAAATATCTTGAGCTTCAGTACTTTCTACGAAAAATTCAGTGTATAATAAGCCAAAATAGCTCACCTATATCTACTTTCCTTCTAAGTATCCCTTTCGTTGGAGTATTCCGAATGGAAGAAAGCACATAGGAACCAGGCAGTTGAATATAAAAGGAAAACTGGAAGGGGATCTCTGAGCCCAGCTGTACATTCACCCCTTCCTTAGCAATGGATTCACGTGCCTTTTAAAGTTTAGAGGACTAAATGTAGGTCCCAGGAAGACGCACGAAGATTTAAGGCTAAATTATCTTATCGCGTTTATTATATCTTGAAAAAATGATGAAGAAGAGGTGAACTCCTGGAATGAATGGACGGACGTCTTAGCACCTTCCTTGTTGACAAACCTATGTTCCAATATGTATCTTATATACTCTCGGTCACTCGGAATCGACCACGTTCGGTTCCACTTTTCCGCAGAAATTTTCTATGCGGCGGCTGAATCGGCATGTTTACTGATGTATGCATGTTTTGGAGGAGAAGTATTGCCTCCAGCAGTTCAGTCTTTTTTGTTGGGCGGTGCAATTTCTTCTTCCTGCAGATGGGAATTCCGTGAACAGTGTGGTAATGACTACCTGGAATCTATGCTTACGGTTCCTCGGGCTGGTTGATGTTCCAGTGCAAGAATCGGGCTATATTTCCCGGTACGGACGCAATACACTGTATTTAGAATGGTACGCGGTTTTTTTCGACTAAATTTTCTCTCGTACAAGAGTAAACCCTGGTCCTTAGGGTGTACAGGTAGGGTGAGTAGAGTAGTTACATATTTGAGCGCTAGTTGCACCCAATGAAAAAAACATTTATTCGATGTTCCTGTTTTCAGCTGGCTTCCGATGAACCCGGATGTATCTTTCGTGGAGAAACAGTTGCTCCTGTTGGCTGGCTTGAGCGTCTGGACAGCCGCAGCCTTCGAATTGCCTCTTTTTTGGTGACTCGTTTGTATACGCATCAATGCACACTGGCAGAAATAGAATAATCTGAAGAAAACACTCTTTAAAAAGGTATTTTCAATCTATTGGCCAGCTTTTTCACCAGAAATATGGAACACAAATGTAGTTAGTAGGCTTTTAACAGACCTGCAATTGCGAGATAGGGAGGTGACTGTACTGATGAAGGATGAGTTTTGAATACTGCTTGTGATAAAGTGATGTATATGGTGATGCAGCTGGCATTAAATAAAGTTGCATTATTTCCTCAACGTGAATAAGAGCGTTTCTGTACGGAATTTATGCAATATTGGGAAGTAATAAGCAGGTCTTGAGCATTTTTACAGAATAACACTTCGCGAAAATCCCCAAAAGATATGATATTCACTAAGAGAAAGGATATGCAAGCAGTTTCCCGTTAAGATCGGAACTCGTAAAGTACAAAAATTACACGTTTGTCAATTTTAAAACTACAGCGAGTGATCGTTAACTTTTGAGCGAGTTAACTTGAACTTCTGAGAAATTTGTGGACTGTAGCAGAACAAATTGCACCTAAACCCGTCTGAAGTCTGATCTGTAGTTGGTGCCTCACTGAAATTGTAGTACCAAAAGCAAAATGTTTATGACCGTTTTCAAAATTCCCTTGCAAACTACAATTCGACCGTCGTAGTCCGATTTCCGTCGTATGCTCCACAGCATGGTGGTGCAGAGACGGTGGCTTGCACGTGGATTAGTTTTGAGTGATAGTAGACTTGCGCGGCAGCTACCGCACTCTCTCCTCCCTCACCCGTCCGTGTCCGGCGTCAAGACAGAGTCATGGAGAGCAGAAGAGGAGTCGGGTGCATGTGGCTGGTACGGCCGGAGATGACCCTGACCATGCCACCACGCCTAATGCAGAGAGTGGCAAGAGCCACTGGTGCGGCATGAGCCCGCAACTACGCGTGCCACCATGCCCCCCACGTTCGGCATTAGTTATGAGAGCCCAACCTGGATAACGACTGCTATATCCTGATCTTGTCCCTGTGTTGGTCAAGCGAATATACCACGCGGCCCGTTTGGGAGGCAAACATTTCCTTTTACTACAATATTAACCAATTTAAAAACCTTATTCCCATGTTAAATTTGAAAATTGAAGGTGGCAAACACGTGTTTCCGGTAACTCATCATTGGGCCGGTACAATTACATGGATAATGAAAACATGAAGAATTCACCGGGTTTATAAGTGTCTTATGGTTATTGCTCATCGCTCGTACGCCGACCGCAGGGCGAGGTCAGTGGGTTGAGGTCACTTGGCCTGGGGAAGGGGTAGGTAGTGTAGGATGTGAGTAAAGTTCGGGGGTAGAGTGCAGGGAAGGGATATACCTGTCCAGTTCGTGGGGGGAATGACTGTCAGCAGTGGGCGGGGATAGCGCATGGACACAAGTTGAAGGGGTTGTCAGGCACGGAGGGAACAGCGCCCGTAGGAGGGTCTTCTGACAGCTCAGGGTTGGGTTTGTTACCCGTATAGCCACTGCCTCGGCTGTTGCTAGGCCCCGTTGGCGTAGGTCTTTAGATAAGTTGGCTAGTGTCCGGAAGACAACCTAAAAGGCCTCTTTGGGATCAACGCGGTGGTTAGTATCAACTAGATGGGCAAGCATAGAACTCGAAATTGATCTAGCTTTACCTTTACCTAACCAGGCAGGTATGTGTTCATGTACCCTCCTTTCCAGGCGCCTTGTTTTAAGGTCAATATATCCTGCTCCACAGGAGCAAGTAAATGAGTAAATACCCATTGAGGTGGCCTTCATCGGGAGTCCATCTTTACCTCCCACACGTAGGTGAGGAGAGTTCGTAAAGGATAACCGTAGGTTCACCGCGGGAAACGCGCTCAGACGTCGTCTTACCAGTTCGCTTGTTGCATCCGTAGGAAGGGCAGCCTTAGGCACGATGACACTCAGAATGCACGGCCTCCCAAATTTTCATAAACAGGGGCAACCTCTGCGCCCAATCTTAGATATGCGAAACTCATCCTATCACATCATTGCTAAATGGCTGATAGTAAAGCTTGAGCCGCGGAAAGAAACCTATATCCTCAAAGATTGAAAGACACCTTTGAGTTTATTAACGCTATAAAGAATAGGAACGTTGGTGGGTGGAGGATGCTCTCGTTAGTTATATCATTACTGTTTACTGACGTACCCCTGTTAGAAACAATAGACTACCTCTGTGACGTTATTTGGGACATGAAATACCAAAAAGCTATGCCCGTGAAAACCCTTAGCGAATACCTGACCCGATGCATGCGAAATTTTCAGTTCCTCTGTAATGACCAGTTATACAGGCAGATAGATAGTGTAGCCATATATATATATAGTGTATATATATATATATATAGTGTAGTGCATAGGTTCACCACTTGGACCGCTTCTCGCGAATGTTCTCATATGGGCAAGATCAATAAAACGAGTCTTTAGGACATCATCGCCTAACTCAAATTTTATACTCGGTACGTGGACGACATCTTCTACCTGGCTGATCATAACACAGACACCAACGCCCTTGTCCGGAAGTTTACCAGTGTGCCCCCCTCGCTCAAAGTTTCTGCATTCCGAGTGGAAATTGCGTTCCTTGACGTCCTTCTCCAGAGGCAAGAGTATGGATCTATCAAACCTAGGGTTTTCCGAAAGAAAACCTGAACGGGACAATATATCAATTTTTATAGTTTTGTTCCCTTAAATATAAAGCGAAATTTAGTTCAGGGACTGGCGGCTAGGGTGTGACTCATCTGCTCCCCTGAAACGGTGGAAGCAGAGCTCCAGCAGCTGCAGAAAACACTTCGTGAAAACGGATACCCAGAAAAATTCATTCTCCAAAATATTGGGGAGCGCACCGCAAAGATAAGCACTTCAAGTGCAGAAAAGAAGGACATGCTCATAATATTGCCCTTCCTAAGGGATGCAACAAGCGAACTAGTACGACGACGTCAGAAGACAGCCATTACGAACGCGTTCCCTACGGTGAACCTACGGTTATCCTTTACGAACTCTCTCATCCTACGTGTGGGAGGTAAAGACGGACTCCCGATTAAGGCCAAAACTAGGTAAAACTAGATCAATCTCGAGTTCTATGCTTGTCCATCTACTTGATACTTAGCACCACGTTGATCCCAAAGAGGTCTTTCAGGTTGTCTTCCGGACCCTAGTTAACTTATCTAAAGGCCTACGCCAACGGGGCCTAGCAACAGCCGAGGCAGTGGCTATACGGGTAACAAACCCAACCCTGAGCTGTCAGAAGACGCTCGTACGGGCGCTGTTCCCTCCGTGAGTGACAACCACTTCGGCTAGAGTCCATTCGCTATCCCTGCCCCCCTGATGACAGTTGTTCACCCCAAGTACTGGACAGGGATATTCATTCCCTACCCTCAACCCCGAAAATTAGTTAAATCCTACACTACCTACGCTTTCCCCAGGCCAAGTGACCTCAACCCACGGACCTCGCCATGTGGTCGGCGTAGGAGCGATAATCATTAACCATAAGACACTTATAAACCTGTGAATTCTTCATGTTTTCATTATCCATGTAATTGTACCTGCACAATGATGCGTTACCGGAAATATGTGTTCGCCGCCTTCACTTTTCTTTAAACACAATAGAATCTTCTTACTGTTTTTATCGTGCTTTTTTTCTCTTTAACCTCTTGGGAAATTACATGTCGAGTACTGGTCGTGGCAGCAAAAGTTTAGAAAAACAACTGCCAGAAAATGGAAGTCACAGCTAACATTAATAAATTCTTTACCGGTGGAAGCTTCGAAAATAAGATAAAATCACGGCCTCTCCACTGCAAATGCAGTTGTCGCTAGTTGAGACTTGCATATGCATTCGATTGCGGTTACAATGAGGGGGGTTAATTGTGAATCCGCCGCACAAAAATCGACGAGGCAGTGCCGGGAGTCCCAACATATTCCCGTTACTCACGTCTCACTTGTCCACCCTGTTTCTGAACATTCGATGGTCACTGGGGCCTATTTGACTATGAGCGTGTCCGTGAAACGTTTTGCCAAAAGAACACAGTCCAGAGCCATCATAACACTTTGTCCTATCTGCACACGCACCTCTAGGCCGCATTCGAACCAACAAATCGCCCACTCGGCCTAGTACGCATGGAGTAGATGAACTGTTCTGCTTGACAAGCCAATGTGCCCACATCTATCTAAATTTGTCTTAACTTGTTATCAAGGTATATTAGATTTGCTATCTCATTAAATGTTAGTACAAATTCAGAAGTATGTTTTCGTTTCTAAAATATTACTTAAGAACAGCTGAAATAGGAATTAACATGCAGCCTAATTTCAAGATATTTCGGTCACATCAGGATACCTACTTTTGAAGGAGGATCACTCAGACTGCCTGTAACAACTTAAGTCCGTAGAAAATGATTACTTAAGCAATACAATTTTTTAAATTTATTTTTGATGTTTTTGTAGATTCGAATTTAGTGCAAAAAATGCACAAAATATTCGTTGTACTCATTTGGTAATAAATTGCGTCTTCCTTTAACTTTATGCTCGAAAAAAAGAATTTTTTTCTTTCAAAACACTTTTGCCATTGACGAAAAATTTTGAAATCAACCTGCTATTTTAGTGGCATTTTGAGTTTCAAACTTTTATGCTGTATACGTTCCATTGTACGCTTTATCAGCTACATTAATAAATGAACAGCTACGCTTCTTTATGAATAGATATTTTGCGGTCTTACAAATCTCACAAGGAAAACAATGTTTAAACCACAAACTACACTTTCTGCAAGTATAACATCTGAAGAAGACGTAATTTTCTGCCAAGTGCGCAAAAGCCAAAATAATTTTGTACCTTTTTCTATGAACCATATTTTAATTTACATAGACATCGAAATCCACTGAGAAAATTCATATTACTCAAGTTTTACATTTTTTTACAGGGTGCTGGTTTTGCAGGGGGCCGAATTGAATTTCTTTCAAAAGTCGCTCCCCGTTAATTAATATTACAAACATGGGAAAGTAACTTTTTCTAATCAAAAACACACTTGAGGATTATGCTTGACAGTACATGAGACATAAAATCTACTCTATATATGAGAAGGAGCCTAAGAGGTAAACGCAAAGCAAGTCGGTGTCAGTAAAAAAACAAATTTACGCGCAATTCACCGCGTATGGGCCCATCTTCCAGGGCAATGAAGGACTTTGTCACTTGCAACGGTGAGATAGCATTGACTTCGCCCCTCTTTCCACATCTAACTACGTCAGCAGGGCCGGCTGACAGGCTTGAGCCCAGTGAAAAAAAACTGACTTAAAGTTACGTTGACGCATGCTGCGACAGAGTTGTCTCTTCTCACTAACTAATCTTCCAAAAAATGGATCAGATTTTATGAGATTCGTTATTTAACCTAATATTAAAGCTGCTCTGTTCAGCATAGTTTTGCAAACTATAGATGAGAACTGGCCGGCGGATGACTTCAGAATGCGCTGCCTTTGGATCTTGGCCCCTCGTGCAACGTTTAGTCCCTCAACGGCCTTCGCCTCTCCTCCCCCAGGGCATCCCACAACCAACTTCGTTATCCCATGCTTTAGTGCATGCGAAGCTTATGCTGCTTAACATAGACTTAGAATATATTCGTTAGGCAAAAATAAATCAGTCTTATCTAGTAATACTATCCCCAAGTGACTATTATTTCGGATGGAAAATCCAATTATCATGCCACGTTGTCGTGGAGCTAGCGGAGCCAATCCTTAACCAGAAATCTATCAGCTCATCGTTCACTGAAATAACGTACTGGTCGAATAAAAAATGATTGTGAGACAAGGCATTTCTAGTTGAAGGTAGAAAGTCAGTGAAAACCGAAATAGTACGCATCCAACAACTACTGACCCTTTACTCAGCTAGCGTAGTAGCCCTGATTTTTGAGCTCTGACAGGAATGATAGATAGTAGCCTTTTGATGACGCTTAAAAATAGACAATGGGGTAACTGTGCTCTGCGACGCGCCACTGAGTTCAACGCGTTCCCTCTCAAATTCAATTCGATTATCACTTTCGCTAGGAAATATGTGAATTATTTCATTTGTGACTTTTTTGAATATGGATAACTTTTCAGCTGAAGTCCCGTAGTACAAGTTTCGAAAAATATATATGGACTCTATTCCGTTTCAATTCAGAATCTACTGTCACCCAAGGCGTCTCCTTTGAGAGAGAAAGAGAGAGAAACCTAAGACAGAGACAAAAAACTTTATCTCAGAACATATAATTTTTAGTAAAAACCTCCTCCAGTTACTTACCCAAGATTCTAATTGTAAAATGCCGAGTAGATCAAATGAGACAAACGTGGATGGATGCGATAGTGACAAGTCAATTCTAAAGTTCTAAACTCAGTTTCATCCCACGGCATTAATCATATAGCTCATCAGTGTAATGCTGCTGCGCGGCGAAGTTGTGATGACAGGCCACGCCTATTTAACCGATTTACTTCAGGACATTCAGATTAAACTTACCGGGTTGGGCAAAGTCATAGAGAAGTCGATTAACAATGGGTCTGTTCATCCTAAAATATCGTCCTACTATCGTGTTGTTCAGTCTCATGACAGAGACTGTGCAGTTACCCCTCTCCAGCATTTAGTCCTGTGAACTGCCTATTTTTTCACTTACAATGCATGCACCTCAAATTATAGCCCTTCGTGTGTTTGCGCAGTACGCGTTGATTCATTTTAGGTCGGAATAAGCAATTCATTTGTTTTGGTACCAGGTATTTCAATTTACAGTAGTTCAGTTAATACGATGAGGTAAAGATTCGTTTTATATCTCTGTGTGGTGTAAGATGTGCAACCGTGTGCCTTCTTGCTACGGCCTCATGTGGCTTAGACATTAGGTATAAATCAGGACAAATCAGGACAAATTTACTGCCTCTAGAACATAAATAATTAGAGTGCCCCAAGTTTTTATAAAATATTTGCTTTGACTGCGCACTGCTACGTCTGTCATGTACAAAAGAATTTGCAGAGAATGGCCATCGAAAGAGATAAGGGCGACTGAAAGGGTTATTCTTAGCTCATCAGCTAACAACACCCAGTCATACCCAAAGTTTTGAAACCCTGAGGTTTGAACCCGCGTTTTGGCGATTAAAAACTCAGCATTCTAACCAGTGAGCCACGGGCTCTCGAGCCTGTCAGTTTCAATTGGAAATAATAACTGTTTTTGGATGGGTGCTCACCGATGGCTTTACTAGACATACCCTTCCCATTGCGCCTTTGGGACCCGATCTAGTGTCTCGAATTTGCATCTTCCGCATACCCCTTTACGTAAAACGTGACGTACAGCATCGGTTTACCGTGCACAACTTGTGGTTATTGCTATTTTATCGTCCTTCTGCATCGTCATCGTGGCATGCAGATTTACCCCCTTCTCTTTATTGCAGATGACGCTGCGTCATGCTTTGGCGGCTGGGGAGGGGCACATAACCGATTCCAACTGATCAATCTGGGATGGGCTGGTCAATATAATCGACAATTCAATAAGCAAAATTAGCCAATTAGATGACATAAAGGGAAGGACGGACAGGCAATGGAAGATTGAACGCAAAGCATAAGTTTTAAAGAACGAACGTCATTTTCAGGTAAATAGGAAAATCGGCAGGAGGATGGTAAAGCCTGGCAGGTAGTACTAAAGGCTGGTGGATGTGGTAGGGACTTAAACTTTTGAAAAATGTTTTACAATACTGTCAGAAAAATGACGCTTCAGTAGGATGAATCGCAGAAGATTTTGGATTGGAAGATAGCTTTATCTGAAAGCTAATGTCAATTTCTAACTGTTCATTAAGCAAATACTTTCTACCAAGCACGCTGAAACATGATTCAAAAGGTGAAGATTAACCGTTTTTATCAGGAACACACAATCCATACAGGTACCATAATTAACACACTAACAGGCATTGCACAACCCAGATCCTCGGGGCATGTGGGCCGAATGGAATACTTAAATAGCTTTTTTAAAATGCTTAATGCGATTTTTGACTGAATTTCTTTTTTCATAGCAGACGCCTGCATCTAACAAAAAGCGATTATATTTTCACCACTTGAGCAGCCCCAATGCCCTATAATGAAGGCAACTGGAGCATGAAAGCAAAACTTTAACGCATCGGGTGCATGCGAGTAATGGGTAAACTTCCCTGCCGATTTTGGCGCTATAACGGGCCCATGTTCATAAACTGGAATGTTCCAGTGGCTAACACAAAAGTCATTACTTTAATACAAAAAGCATTAAATTCCATTGGAGAGGCGACGTCTAACTGAGCTGGGAAGACTGTCAGACCTTGCATCGCGTCTAAGGTGACTGCCAGATTCCACAGCTCGATAACCGAAATGATCGTATGGACTGCGTTCTAGGAATTGAGATTGAAAGAAGTGCCCTAGCGTTTGAGTCGCCTGAGGCCCCGATCTTTGACTGTCATGTCGGGAATCAGAATCCAACACCAGGTGGGCAAAAACCTTAAGGGTAAGTCAATCCGATGACCGGTGACAACACTATAACAGTTGCTTGTAACTCTCTAATTAACGGAAAATTGCATGCAGTACATTAGTTCGGATTAACTCCTACGCGTTACGCCACTTCTGAAGCGGTTTCGTACTAGGTCAACACACGAGCTAAATATATCGACTGTTAAGATATGGTCAGATATTCCATCAGGTATGTTTTGCAGTTGGCTAGTTCAATCGAAAGTTGCTTTTTTCGTCATCTGAAAAAGTGATGGAACCACGAAAGACGGACTGCTCCGTTGTGTCCGACTCAAACAGAGGCACGCGGGCAATGTTGGGCGGCGTGGTCACTGATGAGCCGAACACCTCCAACTGTTTAAACAGCCGCAGAATATCGGTGAAACACGCGTCTGGGCTTTTATCTAGTACTCGCACTGCCAGTATTTTGTATCGTGTTAACTTAACCTACATTTACTACTGGCTGCCTGTTAGCAGTTTAATGAATATTATGCGGTTACCCTGCTGTGGTTGATGGTTTTCGGCCAAAAACGTTCGGTCTGCACCTAGATCATGCTGATTTACCACCCAGCCTTGTGGCGCGTGCACCCGTTAAACGTGGTCTTCACATTGTCAGCCCCTAGACCCATCTGGCCATCTTACTTCGGACTTGTCAGTGGTACTCATTGGGGATGAGGGAGAGAGAGAGAGAAAGAGAGAGAGAGATCGATGCTGAGGTAACTGTCCTTACGAAGAACCAGCCCTTATTTTCTCCACTATGATAAATCTGATGCCGACAAATCAAAACTTGCATGGCTACTAGCTGATGGAAGTTAATGCTGGCCAGGAGGTCGAGTAACTCTCGCGGATGTGAAACGCACGTTTTATGATATCGGATTTGCGCGTGAAAGGACTACCATGTGCGTGGCACGTCCAGATGAAACTATATTCCCCTTTGCCCCCGGCCATTCTGACATAATTTTGCCATCGGGGTCAGGGTTTAGGTGGGATGTGAGGTAGTAAGGTAGACGTCCTCATTATAAATCAATTCATGCATACGTCCTCACTACACCCTCGGAAGAATTTTAACCCTGGTCCTTGTTGCCGGACAGACTACTGATGTTGAAGTGGTGACTTCTCAAGGCTTGTGTCATTTACTTCTGCGCACTGTCTACTGCGTGGCATATGTGTAGGTCGTATCACCTCCTGAAGTGTTACTTCTCCACTATCGATGAACTTGGCCAATGTGCTCCCTCTCCCGAAGAGCTATTACAAGTTCTAAAGTTTTGCCATCTATTCTGGTAGGAAAATTATGTTATTTGAAAGAATTGGAGGTAAGGATGACCTGCATGGCCGTCTAATCACGACACGGGAACGGAAGCCGTCCACAACGTATATGGCTTTGCGTCCAATTCTGGGTGACTTGGGTTTAGGATTAAGGCGAAGGTTGTGATCAGTAGTATGTCACGGGTTAAGGTTTGGATCCGGTTTACGTGTAGGGCTCAGGTTTAGTCTAGGCATGTGATTAAGGTTGAAATTACGGTTTAGTCTTATGTTTGGTGTTGAAGTTAAGCCACAGAGATTTTCCGCAAGCCCACCAACTTTAAGTGTTCGGGAGGTTCCTACCCCCGTGTCCTGATTAGGTGTCCAAATAAGTCATCCTCACCGAACTTGAAAACCCTAATTTGCACCATGTAATTTGTGTAGCCTCTTCAAGCGTGAAATATGACCACATGTATCATATTAGACGTGCACCTTTTTGTAAACTCTTTCAAGTAGTCTTGAAAAGGTGTGTTTGGTGAGCTGGAGTACAGTTCGCTTCTGTGCATCCAGCACACATTGTCCTTTCAAGATTTAACGGCTGAATTTTATGAAATGTGCTATTTTTTCTCCCCACTAACAGGCTCACACCGCAGTTGCAACTAGGTGGCAATTGCCTTAGCCTCTTCACTGGACGTCCACTTGGCCGATAATGTGAACAAAGACCTCATTAAGCACTCATTGGCTTACGTTCCCCCCCCACTCACTCCTCCTGATGTTCAGAGGGAATGCTGGCTACTCAGGGAACGTGAATTGAATGTTAGTGGACAGTGAACACTTTCTACCACGTGTCTGTTCTCACTGGAGGACTTATGGGTAGGCAAAAACCTCTCGAACATAAGCATGGTCAAGGTGGCCGTTTATCCTTTGCGAGCACTTCAGCCTACACCGCCTACACTTCTGATACGCTCCTCACCGGACCTCTTTGCAGCAATTGACAAAAATTTGGCACAGATGAATCATCTTCCATGGAGTGGGAGAGGTGGGTGTGGCATGAGCCTGCACCTAAGCATGCCCATTTTCGGCCCGCGCACCCCCACGTTCAGCAGTTGTTATTGGACCGCATCCTCGAATAATACTAATAGTAACGCCTGCCGTACCCTTCTTTGGCCCCCGTGTTGGTCCAACACATTTAACACGAGACGCGTTTAGGGGGCACCAGGTCTACATTCAAGTGCACTCAAGTACTAGGTAGTCTGGTGAGGGGGAAGCTGTCCCTGGGAGACGCCAAAATAACCCTTAACTGAGGGTGGGGCATTTATTCCAGGCGATTGATTTTCCTAGCTTGGGAAAACTGATGTTCACGACAGTTTGCGGGCTTTTTGGAGGCCTAATCGGTTAAGTGAATTGAAGGAATTTGTACAGTTTGATATCCCTCCCCCTCTCCCAGAATTTTCGACTGTAGAGCAGCTTCTGCATTGAAAAGTAAACTTTGAGTGCCGGAAATATTTTCTTGAAACGAGGACTCGGGTCGCATGTACAGGTCCTCTTTTTTGTGCTTGTCACGGATACATGATGAAAGAAGGATGAGTGATGATATTTGATTCGAGGTAATTTTTCTCTGTCGGTCATCCTGAATTTATGTACCATTTAACGGAAAGTTATGATGTTAAGTCTTGCTTAAATGGTGTTCTGTTTAGTCTAAAGACTCCTACTTAGTGCATCGCTGTCTCTTTTTCCTTTAAGAGTATCTTTTGGTTTAAAAAGTTTGTAACTACGAGATTCCTTTAAACGCAACTAGTCCATTCATAAGGTATTGCAACTGTTTGTTCATTAATGCAGCTAAAAAAAGTATGGGACATGTCCCACATCCATTGCAAATGTTATTACATAGGTAGGAAGTCTTCTTAAAAGGGTAGATGATTTTCTTGTTTTGCTAAAATGGAAGCTATATAGCATTTAAGTTAGGAACCATAGGCGCAGATAGGATTCAAAAGTAAGCCTAATCTTTGAGTGTTAACTTTGAGAACAACATAATTTGCTACCAAAGGAGCGCAAAAAATAAAAACACTTGTGTTCGTTTTTTATGAAATTTATTTCGATTTATAAAGGCATGGTAAATCAAGGAAAAAATGTATACCATATCAGAATTTTTTGGCTTCGATTTCTGCAAGCGAGCGGAAAAAACTTCGATCAATATCTTGAGATTAAATTGCACAATAAGCATTAGTAGGACCCCTTTTATGTGATCCTATCTAATTGAAAATAAATTTCGAATTTCGGTCAACATTTAATGAGATGGGCCAGGTAACGCATGACTAGATTCCTGAAAATGAACAGTTGTGTGGTCATCATCCACCAACGAAACGATCTTGATTTTTTGCAATCGGTCTAGCAACCTATGTTGACGGGCCATCAAACAGGGGAGTCTGCGGATTGTTTTAACAATAGGGCAACTAAACCAGCAGGCAATCAGTTAGTGCTTGTGGAGCTAACAAACCGTATTTTTGCCCCGACTGTAGTGTCAATGCTCTGCATAAGAGACTAGCATTTAAAAGGTGAGTTCAACGGTGCAAAAGGTAAGATAACCAATTCCTTATGTTTCAACCCACCTTACGGAACTCCTGGCACTCACTATGGAGATGGACCAGGAGGGATATCCTATGACTCATCTAGAGAATTGAAACGAAAACTTATCCTGTGGGCTATGATAACGACAGTGACGGCTATTTCGTCCGAAATGAGTTTAAACAGAGTAAAAATGAAGGGTTTTTGAAACGGTAGAGCGAAATTATGGAGCCTGAAGCTAAGCTATGAACATCCGTAACTCCTGGTTGACTCAAAAAATATCTGTAGCAGTTAAGACACCCAAATCGACAGCATGTTCTCATCATCGAACTTCATCCATGGAGACTGTTAATAGAAGTAAAGAGGCAAGCTCCAGGAAGCAGTTCAGAGGAAGACGGTGTTATCACGGGAACACTGAGTTTATTGGCCTGATGCACCGGAATCGTTCTTCAACCCAGCCTCAGAGACGGTCGCAGATAAGGGTGATTGGCCCTGAGGTGCCGTATTTATAGGACACAGTTGCTAGGCTACCAACTACCTAGGATAATAAATAGCACCCGAGTTCATTGCCTGGGAGTTACAGTATATGTGGGATTACTTGTTAGTTCCCACTCGAGTCATTAATGGCTGTGATCTCATCACAGCACTGGCCTCTTGGATCTGCACTCCATGTGCCCCAATAACCCTTATCTAAAACTGGATCTAACGATGGGTTTGAGTGAGAATCCAAAACGAATTGCCAAAAAAATTGATGTTTTTGCGATCGTATCTTTTTCTTCTCTACACGGAGACTCTCCGTTTCACTGTCAAATAATTGTCAGTGCTGAGAGTATGAAATGGATATTAAAAAACGCGTGAGGTTACAAAAACACACTGGACAAATCGGTCAGAGGGTAGACAATTTGGGAAAAGTTCCGTGGGCCATCGTCAAAAAATAATTTGCTTAATTCAGTAAGGGCACATTCAACTACGAATAACGTACTCAGATTAGCCTGGCGCCTAATTCAAGCTAATTCGAAAACTTCCAGACGTGCGGATTTACTACTGATGGTTTCTTTAACACCTAAATACAGATCCGAACATAGTACCGGAAGAGGCTTATAAAGCATCCTCTTTTGTACTGTAGACGAAAAAACTAATTTAGTAGGATGAATGAAGTCAGTATGGTTGCTTCGAGTTTCATTTATTAGCCAAATGGGAATGCCTTAAAAGTAGTTTTCCTGTATACTATTTTTGTAAATTAAGATATAAAGCAAAAATGCATTTCAAGTCGGAACTAGGCGTTTATTTAAGTCACGGGCCTTCCCTTATAGCAGATTCTTTCCATGTGTGCATCATTTTTGTTAAGATGGGCAAATTCTTTTGGAGAACCGAGGCCTGTTCAATTTCAAATCTAGTTTTAAATCCTGTGCAAGTTAGCATTCTAAAACAAAATACGAACGTCAGCGGACAATTGCTTGTTTTCTTACGCACCGTTTATAAGCATAAACGAATATCTTAGGAGTATTCTTGAGATAATCGATTAGAACGTTGTCATGTACACCTATATAATTAGATATTTTTGGCAGTTTCATTTCAGCGAGGGCCTGAATTAGAAACGGAAGGGCAAACCTGGTTGCGCACTGATATTTATAAAATATGTTAAATAGTACTTGAAATCCCAGTAGTACACTGGGATGAGGAGCACAGGAAGGGTACCTATGGATAGGATTGAAGTTCTTTTTATTTTCACTCTAAACTTACTGTAGAAGAGGTTGAAAAAGGTGGAGAGGCTATGGGTATAGGTACGTGACTTGCGATAAATTCCAGGAACAGTACCCATTTCCGTGTCCTTATGCTAACCCTAACGTTAATGTAAACATACCCAAACTCTATCTCCAGCTTCCATGGAATTTAGCGCAAAGCCATTTATATTATGGGATGTTCTTATCTCTGTGTCCTATAGGGGCGGGGGAGGCAGATAAACGGTCTCTGTCTCGGTTTTCATCTGCGGTCAACTATAGTTGAGCCCTTTTGAGGAGAAAATTGTTATAAAATTTTATCGTATTTGTTTTGGATAAAGTCATTCCAGGCCTTCGTGGTCAAAGTCCATTTTATTTGGCTATGAAGTTCCCTTTTGTTGTCAGCCTAGAACTGTCACGAAAGCCATCACTGGTGGAAAAAAACTGCTCCTATGAATGCATTATGCCGGTAAGCTGTTTTAAGAGCTGTCATATTTTGATGGTTTTGGTAAGCATAAAAATTCAGAAACCCTCCTCTTCAATGTACAACTAAAAATACCGGAAACAATAGAATGTTTACTGACTTGTTTAGGATAATCTTAGACGCAATGTCCTCTACCGTCACGAAGAAGAAAACGGTAATTTTATTGACGAAAATCATACTTGTGCGCTAAAATTTGCACGCTCGTAGTTGAGTCGATGACGGGCTTCTTGGCATGTGGTCTTAGTACGCTTGGTAGAACTTTATGCAGCCTTCAGCAAAGGAAGAACCATTTATTTGAACTAAAAATGTTCCATATCTAAATAATACTTCCAATATTCTACTGACAGCCCACCCTCCCCGACATCCTGCTTACATCCATACGGGTCAGCAAACCAAGCGGAATGTAATACATGTCTTAATGTCTTTTAACTTTAAATTTTTATTATTTTCGCATGCCTTTAATTGCTCCGAAGCCCTATACTTTTTCGGTTTGTCGTTTGAGGAGTAGCCCCGGATACACCCAAATTTGGGGTTTTTGTTCTCCACGACAAATTGCATATTAGAACAAATCAATAATACCTCAAATCAATTCGGTATTCTTCATTTTAATGAGCCTTTAGGTTATTTTTCGTCTATTTTTGGGACAATCGATTAACAAAAATTCGCCTCACTATTTAATATTTTTGAATGGCTACATTATTGATTTCTGGACATCATATATGCCTATTGAATAAAATTCTATGTTATTGAAGTTCTAAACTTACTACATTTAAGAATTTTCGAATTTTTCAACTGATTATTTCTATGTTCTTACTCGTACGCCAACTAATGAAATTTGCAAAGCATGCAATCTACACTCCGTCATAATAAGGCAAAACGAGACAAACGTTTTAACTTTGTTACGGCATGTGTTATTTTAATTTACCCGAGAGTTATCTGGTGGATTCTCGCTAGATTGTTTAGGAAAACCTTCTTCGAAGTATCGGGTTTTATAAATAACAGCATCAACTGGTAAAATAGACAAAATGTGGAAAATATACGGCTTTTAGTTGAAGTTTCTTACCTCAGCAGATGTAAGCTTGAATGTACCCAAACCTTAATCGTCAGGTTGTGGGTTCGAATTCCACCAAGTCCACAAAAGTTTCATAAATTGGTCGGTCAATACTGACTGCATTTAAGTTTATTGAAAGTTAAATAGAATGAATACCCCATTTCTAAATTATTTCTTGCAAAAATTTATAACAAAATACCGTGGAAAATGAAGGATCGGTGGGTGATGAAAAGAGTTCCTACTGCACGGGGTCATGTTGCTAATATTTTTACCTCAAATTTGGGAAGCAAATTTACCCATGAGGCATTAGCCTGAAAAAGAAACCACATTGAGCCTTCAACAGGGCACTTTATCGTTGTGGGCAAGTAATACGTCATCGAAATAGAATTCGGTTTCGGCCCGAAACCGCACAACAGTAGACGTTTTGGATGAATGTCATAGGTTTCCATAGGCATCCTCAAGAAAAATCATTCTTCATGCCTAATTACTATTAACAATCATATCGAATTAAAGCAGCAGTTAAAATATTGCATACACATCTTCCACAGGAACCTATTTTTTACCTTTCCGCACGCACAGTTTGCGCCCGGACGTACTAAACCTTGACCGGGAAGAGATTACGCAGGTGATATTGCAAAACTGATTAGCGCGAGACAGCAAACTGAGTCATTTCCCGCACGCAGTCGCGTGCTGACGCTTGTGTGTATTTTTTTCTTGTAAACAACACTGACTGTATTCATGCACCCTAATTACATAGCCATATTTTTGGTTGTGTATGCGGCTATCATAATGTGCACTCAGCTACCAGCATGGTGTAGACTCTGAAGCAACTTTACATGGTTTCACAGCGAATAAGTCTTGCAAACCTATCTGAGTAAGAATTCTTCTTCTAACGCGTATCCTAATATCTTCATCAATATTTCATGAGTCGTGCGCCTTGCACCGGTTATGTAAAGTTTCCTTTGCAAGAACTTGGCCTTTTTTATGCGTAGGACAACACTCACGGGAGGCAGCTTTTCCGTCCTCAGCACTTTGCCGTCAATCAAACAGTTAGTCGGCGCCAACGGTCCCCAAGACTAACGTTAGACTGCGCGGGCCGTTATAGACAGAACTCTAAATCCACCATCAAAACAGATTCTATTTCAGAGTAGCGAAAATTCCCATTGAAAAATTCAAAAGACAATTTGGCGAGCATACGTTAGCTTTCGATAAATTCTCATCAGGCCTTTACATTTATATCACTATGTCAATAAGTCAAATATGCGGGTAAGTAAAACAAATTTTACGGTTGTCAGGGTGGGGGAAGGGGGATAAAAACAAAATTGCAGTCCGTTTTCTGATTATGGTCAGAGGAATGGTGGCCGCCGGAACAGGTAATTAGATGCGGGCGGCTAAATTGGTGGCTTTCGGCCACGGTAATTGCGGTGCCTGCATAAAGTTCTTTTGAGCGCACAGGACCGGTTTGCGTAGCCTGATTGCCGCTGCTTCTGCCGTAGCCAACAGACGCTGTCCAAGGAATTTTGAATAGGTTGAGGGGACCTTGTAAATTACCCGGAATGCCTCTTTGGCATTTACACAATGGCGAGGATAGAGCTGTTTATGTTCTTTATCTGTCCCTTTCCTAACCATGCTGGAAGGTGTTCTCGTACTCGTATTCTATTTCATATAACCTGTCCAACGATTTCCACTTTCCAGCAGCTGGTACATTTACACAAAACATGATCATAAATCATTTCATACACTCAAACATATTGGTATCCAGCTGACCGGATCCTCACTCAGCCAGGCTAATGTCGTCAGGAAAGAAAAATGGGATAAGTACCAAAAGTAGATTGCCTATCTCAAGAAGTTTCAACCGAAATTCGGAAACGTGTTTCCAATTCGAAAAATTACTCAAGTTTAGTTGTAATGTTTGGTATCATTCAGCCTAATATCAAGCTATTTCCTTCAGGTCAGGATGTGACCTTTTGAACGATGCTTTTTCTTGCCACCTACAGAAACAACATTTTTTTAAAAACAACTATTTAAGTAGTTTGAAGATTTCTTACTAATTTTCAAGGCACTTAGAAATTCAAATATGTTTTTTTCAGAATAGATACACGAAAATATTCTTTCGGGTTGGCATTTGGTATAACTTTAGGTAGTTATGCCCTGTCTGGCCGCTCAAATAGGACATGGGAATATGAAACGCGCCACCCATTTCAAAATAAGTAGCCATACGGTACATTTCAGGAAGGCCTTCTCGTATCTTAATGCTAACACGAAATTAAACTGATCGAAACTAAACTGTCACCTCAATCTTAACCCTAGCTCTACCCTAAACTTAAATCCTACAGTTAACCCGATACTCATGACTCCAAACCAAACTGACCTTAACCTCAAATTAAACCTTATCTTAATTTTATTCTATATATATATATATATATATATATATATATATATATATATATATATATATATATATATATATATATAAGGTGGAACCGACAAAGACAAGGGAGACCGATATTGCCATTACTGGCTTATTAACCATCATCAGCCAGTCATACCCAATCCCAAGTGTGGCACACCTTAATAAAAAGGAAAGTTATGATTTTTTATGACTGGACATTTCCAAGTTCCATACCCTATAAAATTTTAGGAAGACGTAATTTTCTATTATTTAAAGCAAAAAAAGTATGTTTTCGGGCGTACTTTCTATCAGCTATGTTTGAATTTAAAAGGACAAAAAAACAATCGGAAAATGCATACTAATTAAACAGTCACTTGTTAAAGGGAGCTGATTTTTAGGCAGCTCAAAGGAAGCTAGTTCAAAAGCCACCATTCTGAAGCGAACGAGATATCTCGAAATTAGATTGCACGATAATAAATATGAAAACTGTGCAAAAGTAATTTTTTTTCAAATCGAAAACACCTTTCAAAATTTTGTTTGAAACTTCATGAGATAGGCAATCTATTGTACTTTGTTCTGTACATGTGCAACTAATCAAAGAATTAGTCTCTTGAGGTCTACTTTTGAATAATCATGTCGCAACGATTTTGCGAGCTGAGCCAAGCAGGTATCGAGTCAAGCTTATTCCGAAATGCAAGCATACACCTTCTGTGATCCCAGCTAAAGAATGCGACGATGTGCCGTATTTTTAGTATTTTACGAGTTTCTAAATAAACATCGAAAGCGGTGAGTAGTTTTAATAAATCTAACCTTCATATGTTTCGAACTTCGGGAATCTGGTAGTTAGTATGTGTGCAATGTCATTTTGAAAGAACTCAAGACGCCATTTATGACTTACTCAGAAGTAGTCATAGACGTCGATTCGATTTCATGCAAACGATCGCTGCGTGAAACTCACTTGTTCTGTCTCCAGGCGGGGTGGCTTTTTATTGACTGTTTGGCTGCCATTTAGATCAGCTTCTTCGGTGTGAATTAGCTGGAAAGACCTTCGAATGTTGTTCAACACAAGCGCGTTAAAAGATTTATTATAACCAATTACTATGTTTGATGAAGCATACGAGGCAATCAGTTTTGATTAAATGCGCCGGAATTCCTGAAACATTAACTGGTATTAAGCCATAAGCATTCATGTGATTGAATGCCTTCCGAAAAGAGTCGCTCCCTGTTTCATGGCCTGTGGAATATTTACTCGAAATGTTTTGTCTTGTTTTCCTTGTGTACCACAGTACTTACTTTTTATCAATTCATTCACATGAAAACTTTAAATAATTAAAATTATACCACAGCGGGATTGGTCCATTCTGAAGCTAAGCTCAACTGCAAGTTACAGGACATTCATTGGATGACTTTAGTCACCAATCGATTTGTTTCTTCCTGTTTCTGCAAATACCTATTTTTTTCAGAAATGCGGGTCAGAGAGTCCATCAGAATATGGCTACTTCTAGCATTTCTTTCAGTCTGCTTTCGATGCCTCTTTTTATAGCAACTTAAAATTTGCTGTTTGAGTTTCTAAGACTTGTTTTGTAGATATCTAGTAGCTAAACTTATGAGAGCTCTCAGGAGCCAAGATTTGTGCGGATATTAGTCAGGTTTGTAGGATGAAACTGGGTTTGGCCTTTCAATGCCATTTCTTTGGCTTGTGATAAATGCTCGTGTCGATGTGCACTCCGCTTTCTTCGTCCCCATTTTTAAATGGAAGTGAGAGTCTCGGGAATGGTTAGAAATTTAAACACTGGATAATGGCAAATCGGTAGCATTGTTGAATCGTTCATCGATAACGGTTTGTAGGCCACCGGTACTTCAAAATGTTACTTTTACGCCATTATAATTTCGGTGCTGGTCATCATTCCAGTTAGTTCGATTGTCGATTTCGACGAGGTCCACCGTATGCTCCACAGCAGGGTGGTGCAGGGACGGTGCATGGCGTGTGGAGTACTTTTACGTGAGAGTAGCTTTGCGCTCCAGCTACCGTACTGTCTCCTCCTCCCTCACTTGTGCTCGGTGTCGTGACAGAGTCGAGAAGACCGGAGGCGGGAGAGAGCCCAGTTGGCTGGCGCGGTCGGGGTCCCTAGGCGTGCCACGGCACCCCCCATGTTCGGCATTTGTTATGGGAGCGCAACCAGAATAACGCCTATCGTGCCCTGATGTGGCCCCTGTGTTGGTCCAACGTAGCTATAAAGTGGACCGTTTAGGGGGCCACACGATAGTTTGACCGTCGATTTCGACGATGTCCACCGTATGCTCCATGGAAAGGTGGAGCTGAGACGGTGACTTGCGCGTGAGTTAGTTTTAAGTGATAGTAGCCTTGCGCTGCAGCTACCGCAGTCTCTCCTCCTCCCACACCTGAGCCCGGTGTCAAGATAGAGTCAAGAAGACCGGAGGCGGGAGAGGACGCAGGTGGCTGGCGCGGCCGGGTCCCCTAAGTCCTAGCCGAGCCTAGGCGTGCCACCACACCTCCCATGTTCGGCATTTGTTAGCGGAGCGCAACCCAAATAACGCATGCCGTGCCCTGATGTGGCCCCCGTGTTGGTCCAACGCATCTACCATGTGGCCCTTTTAGGGGGCACAAGGGGGCCACACACAGACAAACACACATACACGTCAGCTCGACCGTCATCATCCAACGATCTCCATGGTATACTTCCTAGAAGGGTGGTGTGGGGACGGTGACATGCACGTGAATTAGTTTTAAGTTATAGTAGACTTTTCGCTGCATCGACCGCACTCTCTATTCCCTTACCCACCTGTTCCCAGTGTCAAGACCGAGTAAAGACGACCGGAGACGGGGGTCGGGTGTAGATGAAGCATCTGCGTGAGCCTGCACCTACGCATGTACATGTTTTGCACGCGCACCCCCACGTTCAGCAGTTGTCATAGGACCTCATCCTAAATAACGCCAGTCGCACTCTAATTTAGCCCCAGTGTTGGTCCAGCGCGTCTACCACACGTTCCGTTTTGCGGGACACACGCCATTGTTGTGCCTCGCCTCCTTGCTAATCTGTCGTGGCCTGCTGAAGGACAGTCCTCGGAATGCTACCTCTGTGTGGTAACGATAAACTAGAAAGTTTTTATTTTTTCCTCTCCGGTGTCGATGAAACGACACCGTCAGTGTCAGGGCTGGTAATGCCCCAATCATCAGTGGACTGCACAAACATAAAAGGCTGGTCAGACAGGAGAACGTCAAACGGGGGGCTACTCGGAGTCAAATTGACGATTTTGCGTAGAAATGGAAAGAGGGAAGTCAGTGGGGTAGGACCGACGGTAACCCACACTAGTGTTGATGTTCGTGACTTTTGAGAACGGACTTTTCCTTATACGTACCTGCGCGTACGCCGACGCCACCACCGCCGCGAAACTTCACGGTAGAAATTCGCGTGCAGAAGGAAGACGCAGGTGCGACGACGGCTGGGTAACGTACTTTCGGAAGAGCCACGTGCGGATATAATTGCTTGACAAAAGTGAAACCGGGGTCGCCCATTCTGGACTCTACGCCGTGCATCGTTGTCCCACACGGTTGTACCCCTTTCAGTCCGGGTAGGCACAAGCCTAGACTTAGAGCCGCCGCGCCCCCCTTCCGCATTATTTACTGACGAGGCAGTAGTTACAAGTCCACATGTACGTGCATACGGGCACTTTTCTCCTAAAAATAAACTGTCATATCAACTTTCTAGGGGTAACTGCAGAATTCCGTCAAATAATGCCGGTTAAACCGAAATCCTGCAAGCTATGGCTATCACCCTTTATTGTGGTGTCTGCTAAGTCATGAGGCATAGAAGCATCTAACGGTCATATGGGGCAAGGAGACGTTAAAATCGCCTGTCATACATTGTTGACAATGTTGACGGCCGCGCACTCTATCAAGGAAATCTTCCACAGGCGGACTCATAGCGTTGTGGAGTCATCAGGTGAGCGGCTTCAGGGGCGGCTTCGGCCGCGCCAGCCACCTGCGCCCTCTCCCGCCTCCGGTCTTCTTGACTCTGTCTTGACACCGGGCTCAGGTGGGGAAGGAGGAGAGACTGCGGTAGCTGCAGAGCAAGGTTACTATCACTTAAAACTAATTCACGTGCAAGTCATCGTCCCTGTACCACCTGGTGTGGGGCATACGGTGGCATACGGAGCATACTAATTGGCGATTATAATGTGCACAGTGGAAGGACTTGCAGTGCCTTATTTTCAGCGGTTGAAATGGAACACCACACTGGTTCTTCCGGGAGCACTCGCCTTACCAATAAGCAGTTCTTTGGCGTTGAGGACGTTGAGTCTCTATTAAAGGTTACTTTTTGGGGTTCACTGAAAAATGGAGGAGAAAACTGGTTGAGCACACGAGCCTCATGCCTGAATTTGCAACATCGTAGCGGGGATGCCCTTTCAGTTGACAGCCTATCCAATCGAGACTAAACGCATTATTCTAGCTCACATTAGCAACGGTGAAAATAAGGTACCTATTCCGTTCTACTCGCCTATGATCACCACTTTCTGGATTATGACGAGAGAGGGAGAGAAACTTGTGCTCACACCCATCGTGGTCCAGTAGCAAGATAAGGTTATTACGATAGGAGTTAGATGCAAGCGCAATGCGAAGGAAAACAGTAATCCAGTACCATTTTATGTCTGGTGGATGGTAACGACCATCTTGTTGATGACTACAGCTCGCACTTCAAAAACAATGACGTGCATCTCGGTATGGGTGTTTCATCATTGACTTGCGCGAGGACGATTTAGGCAGCGTCTAACGAATTATTTTCCTCATTCATCTTGTTCTGAATGCAAGGTGGTCAGAGATGGGAGTGGGCGCAGAGGCTTGACATGCCGCCCACGGACCTGGTTCTCACTCAGTGTACGAAAGGGTAGGATCCGAACTCACCTGAGCGAAGGTGCCATAAAGACCGCAGTGGGAAAGGGCCATTGCAGCCTGGATCTAAGTTCTGAGAAGGCCTGTGTTTTTCCATCAGTTGACAAGCTTTCAAGCCACACTTCTCTTAGCCTGTAGTGAGAGACTCAAGTGCCTCGGATTTATTAGAGTGAACAGTCTGTCATGCAGAAGTATTCATCGCGCTCTCCTCTCCTATAGCTTGGTGGTTTGTCCGAGACTGTAAAATAACTGATAAGGAGATTCGGAGCAGTATTTGATGCGGCATGAAAGTCTGCATCTAATTGGTGCCACACGCATGTACGACCTTGGTTACACACTCGAGCGGACTTACCACAGCCTGATAAGCACGTGCCGAGAGCGATTCGAGTCCCGTTTTGGTTCAGTGCATTTTTGGCGCAGCCCATCGTGGGACCGGTGTGTTAACTGAGGTGTTAAGATTATCGGCTAGCACAGGTTCAGTTCAAGATGCCTCGTATAGAAAGGTAATCATAAGTACTACTGCAGTTTGGGTCAATGGGAACACGTAGACTACCGAAATATCAACTGGATGACGGTTTTTTTCCAAAAGTAAAATAAACTTCTGAAATCCAAATATTTTACTCATTTCACCATTTAAAGTACAGTTTACTCGACATAATTTTTCGCTTCTACTTCTCGCAAAGCACTTCTCTTATTTTCCATTTTAGAGGACCCATGTGATTTCTGCAATTGTTATTTTTTTCCTTTTCAGATCGGTTAATAAACCTGTTACCACTTTGCCTGCTAAGTTGTTGTCTTCTAGAGGTCAACAACTTTGTCGGAAAGACGCTGACAGTCCACAAGTTCTATATATATTTTGCTACCACCCTTCACAACAGTATTAAGGGCATTACCGCCGACCCTAAATGACAGTCCTAAATGGGTACAGCCAACCGAGGAGAAATGAGGGGAGGGGCAGAACAATTAGTGTGTGGAGAGCGTGATAGCCATTGCGGCGGACGAATTAGACGTCTAAAAAGGCGCCGTTGGCGCGGTAGACGTACACACACGCACACGCACATGCACACACACAGACACACACACATGTGTGTATGTGTGTGTGTGTGTGTATCACAGGCGAGCACACGCGCACGTCTGCTGAACACACGCGAGCACGCGGACACGTGCTCATTGGTGTGTGCATGCGTGCATTCGCGGCCCTGCATGCGAGTGGTCGTCAGCCCTGCCACCTCCCGGCTCTGACGCCCGCCCCACAGGCCACTTTCCACCCCTCCCCTCCTGACCCCACTCTGACCACTCAGGCTACGCGCACAGGTCGTAGTGGTGTTGACCGCACCGGACTACGGCCGATCTACGCTGTCCATAGCAAGCTCTTCATTCACAAACACTTGTGTCTTGTGGTGGTGGAGATCCCGCGTCTTCTAGAGCACCACAACTTATACGGTGATTTTGATTGTGTGAGGTGCGTTCCACATCTATATAATTCACCTGTCATGCTTGCTTCCATGCCCTACCCCATCTTTATAAATGGCCATTTCACTCAACGTATGTCACAGTTCTGACCACCGTTATAGCATTGGCAAGTATGTGTTGATCCTACCTGCCTTGCCACCTTCTGCCATTTTCGATTGAGAGTTAGGTTTAACGGGCTATCTTCTGTTTGAGGGCGCTAAAGTTACCCGATACTCTCAATATAGGTATTAAAAGTTCCAAACACGTGATTTGGCTATGTTTGTGCTGTCGCATGACACAGATGTCCGCATTCCGGTTCCTTTCAGGCTGCTTACCTGTTTCACTGTCGATGTTAGCAATTAGTTTGAAATTAATGCTCCAACTTGAAGTAAAATCCTGGAGACAAAACTCTCCCAATTCCGATGCGAAATTTATTCAGATATTGAAGTTGATTTACTCAGTTTTTCTCTCACTTGCCGTTTAACGGATACTGAATAAAATGAAGTTAAATTTTCGGTTGTCAATTAGGTATGTCTGACCTTGCCGGAGTGGATCATCCTCCACAATTAAAATTAACTGCCCTTACAGAGAAATGCATTTTTCAAGAGTTCATGGGGATTTTTCCGCCCCTGATTTTCTGTTTTCTCTGCTTGCCACGGTAAGACTGAGGTCATAGTGAACACATTGGGTGAAAATGGCTTTTCAGGTATCTTTCCCTGAAGTGGGCATGCCAAAGTGCGTTTGGTGGTTGGCCTCGTCTTCATACCAGACTTCATAACTTCAGATGGGGATCTGATTTGTACTCAAACAATCTAGGGCTCCAAGGGCGTTCTTCTGGTGGGCTGCCAAAGTTTCTACAGAAGTAGAACAGTATTTTTTAAGAATTTCTTAAGCTGAGAAAGGGCACCAGAATCAGTCGATGGGAATGAGAATTCCTGAATACCATGGTGAATAAATTTGCAAGCAGTTCAAATGGTCAAACGAAGAAGTGGATCGACGAAAGTCCACAAGGAAGTCAAATCACAAGATCACTAGGATTACTAGGATTATACGAAAAATTACAATTGAATAAAATTTATAGCAATGATATCATCTACCAAAAATTATAGAAGAACATCATTGATCTGACAGCAGCCGCATTTGGGGGTGATTACGCTAATGTCGATCACTAAATTATCTGAGTATAGCAGCGTTGTGTTTAACTTATAAAATTTACTAGTGGATTGCAAGTCTGCCAGCAAGAGGATAAGAATGAATTATATGGCCCGCTAAACAGGAACCAAGCTAATAAAATCTGAATGCGCCAAATTACTGGAAAATCAGGATTGGGTCGAAGGTTAGAGTTAGATTTGAGGTTAGGGTGAAGGGAAGTTCGGAGTTAGTTTAGGGTTCAAGTTGGGGTTAGTGTTGACTCTAGGGTTGGGGCTTAGGGTTAGGACACGGTTCTATGTAGTTCTCCTGTAGTTCTCCGGGCGATGCCTAATTCCATTAGGAGTGCAGTTCTGATAGTTCTGAGTACACTTTTTTAAATCAGCAAAAGACTGGTCGGCTCTGAGCCAGCTTGGAGACAGGATGTGTTATCTCTACTGGCAAACTTTTCTGTCATTCACCTCAGCACCGCAAGTCCCATCGGAACGCTCGGCACATAACACTTCGGTTGATCAATAAAGCCTTCTCTTCGGTGGATCAATAAAGCCTTCACTTCGGTGGATCAATAAAGCTTTCTACCTTGACTCGAGGCACGCGATTAGATGAGTGTGAAAATGGTGGTTCCTATGGTAAGGTTGACATATACGGCCACCTTAAAAATGAGAGCATCCACCACCCGCAATGTAGGGCTATTTGCGCCAAACGGCAGAGGACTGGGTTTAGGTTTATGGTTAAGCCAAGTGCTAAGTTTAGGGTTAGGGCAACGGTAATTTAGGGTTAAGGTTAAGGTTACTGTTAGCCGAAGGGTTAGTCTTGAGGTTGGGATTAAGATTATAGCCACAGTTTAGGTTTGTGTAAGGGCTAATATTATGGTTAGGGCACGAGGATATTCGCCTTTTCTGGAACTACGTGCAGTGCATTCCTCATCTGTTCTACTGTTTAGATGGGCCATATAAATAATCTTACCAGCAAAAATAGGTGGCTTTTAGTGTAAACACACTTCCCTCTCTCTCTCTTTCTTTCTCTATCTATCTCTCTGGAGAATTTTGAACAGACCTCCTTCGCAGTTCCCTCACGACCTCCGACAGTCTGATAGCACGACACCACCTGTCGGACTCAGTGCTCCCAACAAACTGACCCCTTCGTGGCTGAAGTAAACGCACTTCAACCAAGCGTATAATTCACAACTGAATGCGAGTCATGAATTCCCCCAGCGTCCGGTAGGCCGAACCCAAGGTGGTTACTTGAATCAACCGTGCACCAGAAACCGCCCAGTAGTTGTCCCCTGAGTCAAACTGAAAAGGGGAATCGCCGTTAGTCTTGTTCCCCGAGATCTCCGCAGTTCTAGTTCAGCGGTAGGAACACAAATACTTAGGAAAAAAACTGGTCAGTGCTAAATTTCCACTTAAAAATTATTTGCAGAATATCACTAGTGGGCACTTAAATAAGAGTAGGTATTCCGATAAATTTATTTGCAGCAGTGATAAGGCTACATTACCTAAAATGTAAATTGATCAAAACAAAAGGGTTGCTTCCATTTCAGTAAATTTCATTCACCCGGTGACCTGAACGTTAACTGGACAATAGTGAGGCAAGCTTGCACAGTATCCACTAATAGCAGGGCAACATAAAGATGTTCGGAAGTGGGTGCATCCACAGCGACTGGAAAACCTTAACAACTCGACTACGCATGCCACACGCGTCCTGATCGCATATGCATGACAGTGTCATGGAGGTCACCGCATAAAAATAGTCAGGAAACAGTTGAAGGGCGTACTGTTGATGACAATAAGTGTTATGACATTTAGAAACTAACCGGTCACGAAATGGCAGTTTGCATCGGACAAATTTTGAGCGACCTGAGTACACGCGCCGATGCACTCAGGCCAGCATCCCAAAGGGGAGGAAACAGCCGTTAAAAATCGGTGTTCCCAAGAATCGTTGAACGCGTTTGGTACACTAAGCCTAAGGTAAACTTCTAACGTCTGCGGATACTTTCGTAGGGAACGGACTACTTTCCTAAACTAACGGCCTCAGAGCAAAAGCTAGATGACGTTTACCGGTGGGGGTTTCCCGAGACGTATTTGTTCGGTCGAGTCTTGGGGCTCAATCTAAAGCATTCACAGGCAGTCGCATAGCAACCAATGATAAATTTAGATAACATAGTCAAGACGAAGACAAGGGAGGGTAGAATAGCGATTTTTGGATTATTAGCCGTCATTAGATAGTCAGCCATATACAAAACATGTTGGGATAACCTGGGCTTCAAAACCCCGATAATTGGTCATTGAACTTTTATTTAGTTAAGTTAAAATTTTTAATAAAAGAAATACCGCAGGGTGTGGAGGGCTGTGCTTTATCCTTTGCGATACGTCGCTATCGAGTTGCAGTTTTTCATTGTTTTCGTTACTGTACTATCTCTTCGAGTTCCATTTATTTCGTTAAATGTTTGTTTCTAACGTTTGATGTTATTGAAAACTTTTAAATCTCTTCTTTCCCGGTGGCCGTCTATAAAAACTGTTATCGCTTTCTTTACGTTGGTGCTGAGAAGTATTTGAGAGCTCCTCTGTCTTATTCGAAAACATTACAAAAAAGACTTGCATGCTCGCTCAATATTTACTCTCCAGTAAGCAGGCGGGCAGGCAGGCTTGACTACCTCAAAGCCATTTTTATAGTAAGCGACTATCCATTTGAAAGCCCTCTTTGAATAAGAGATATTACTATAGGCTAGTTGTTTTCTGTATTCGTTGCAAACGCATCAACGTCATATACCGGAATCTGTAGGTTATATGCGCTAACCGTTTAGCACATCTCTCTACTGAATTCTATTCTGTAGCGCTTCTAAGGTATCTAACTTATTCACATTTCCTGAAATGGCCGAAATTTCACAGGCAATTAGATCAGACAGGTCATTTTATACCAAGCATTTTCAATAGATTATTTAAAGAGGAGTGCGGTTCTAAGGTGTCAATGGTTTTTCCGGAATATTAATCCACATGAATCGATAATACAATTTACGGAATATTTTATGCACCTTAGTTTTTTGTTGTTTTTTAGCGCTGTTTGCAAATAGGAATTGGTTCCATAAGAGACCTTCATAATATAGTTTTTGTTTAATTTATATCAACGTTTTCTCCCATTTCGTCCAGCATTTAGTTTTGGAGGTTTAGCAAGACCTGAGAATATATTATGTCAGAACTTTTTCCCCTAGCTTATTTTCAACAGCTTCACTATTCAGGTTTGTCGAAAGGAATTGCCGACACCAGGGTATTCTTTCGGGAGTTGATACCAAGCAAAAGGGTACTAGGGAATAGAGTCTAAACCATTTGAGTCACACCAAAATCTATTAGAAGGCAGAGAGGTTGTGGTTGGATAATTGGTTTGAATAGTTTACTTTTCAATGGAGTATCATCCTACATTTGTTCAAATACTTCAAGAAAACAACAATTTTATGAAGAAAACCACCCTTACATCAAGGCCTTTTCGGCAAACGGTATAGCAAACCGGTTTTTTCCATAAAAATGATTTATTAAGTTGCAAATGAATGGCTTATTTTGCATTCCGTTGGCTCCGACCTATCCTAAAAATAAAATCAGCAAAAATTCACATCTGCATTTATCAAGCGTAAATTTGTTTTTTTTTTAAATAATACTTCTACTGCGGATAAGGGTTCAGAATTAAATTATCTTGAGGTCAATGCTATACGCCCCTGTGCATGTGGCTATTGCGAATCTTTTGGCGCAAGCTAAACGTCAAAGGACAAAGAGGTGGCTTTAAATTACGAGATGGAAGAAATCAACCAAATTAACGCGCTGTGCTTGAGAAAATGGATACTTATTAGGTCTAGATTCTGTTTCTTATGAAGTCTCACGTTTTTCGAACTATCCATCCACAACATTTGCGTCAGTATTTTGCGATTAAAAACACTGCCTACTAGTAGTTAAAAGCAAAGATAGTGGGCAAAATTAGCTTGATACGTTGCCCAGGATATTCGCCATTCTTTTTTCTAATCTCAGGAATTCCTTAATTAAAATTGACATCTCGTCACATAAACTGTAACAGTCAGTGCATGTTGTGTCTTATCTTCGCATAAATATGTGAAGTCCGTGCAAATGCATGCTGTTCGATGCAATTTTACGGAGTTCTCAAATTCCATTTGGTAATTGTCTGGGATTTTAGTCACACTATGCAGTGAAAAAACCTTTCATTGCGGAGAATAAATGTACCTGTCCATTTGTAGTCCGTAAAAATGCCGGTAACATGGAACTAGCGAACCAGTCGATAGTTCAGCAAACTGCATGGATGCACACCCTTCGTTCCTTAACTTGATCTGCAGTTGAAAAGTCCGCGTGACTTCATTAGCTAGTGTAGGTAATGCAGTAAACTAGCCCAGAATATGCATACCACCAGCACCACCAACACCTACTACAAACACCCTCTAAACCGGAGCCTCTTCGCGTGTGCTCAGATCTGTCCGCCCTCGAGGGGACTGGCGTGCCCAACCTTTAATCTCTGAATAAACTGATTGGCTCCTGCGTTTGATTACCTTTACCCTCTGTTGGGTATCGTTTGACGCACTGAATAATTCACGATTTCACCTTTCAAACGCGGAAGTTTAAAGTCACCCCACTCTCTTGACTAAGGGTATCAGGTCAGCAGGGGAGGGAGGGGGCAGAGAGGACTGAAGGAAGAGAACACTGCATAATTAAACGAGGCAACAGAAGCAGCGGTAGGATGGACGCCACTGGCTTAGGCAGGCGACCAGAGATGGGCGTCGAAAGTTCGTCCGCGGCCTACTCCGTTGCATGATGCGAGAAGATGTTATTTGGCGCAGCGGGGTGTTATGATTAATCAAACAGGTCGTCGGGGTGTGCGTTCCGTCTCAGGCATTACTTCATCGGGGTCGTTGGAACCGGACAGACGCACAGCGGCCAGATGCGGACAGGCAGGCGTGCGCACGCGCGAGCCAGCCAGCTACGACAACACGCGTTGTTGGGGTTGAAGACTGCTCCCACTTTCCCCGGCGGTGGGTCTTGTCGCCGAACGTGACGACCTCACAAACCCAGTAAATTAGCCCACCTCATCTCTGACCTCCTCTATATTTCTCCTTTTCAATCCCCATCCTGCGGTGCTTCAACGACAAGAAGGGAGGAATTTATAGCTGCCCAGAGGATTGACGAGGAAGCGTACAGAGAGAGGCAAGTGTTTCTGCATTTAGCAGCAACGAATGACCATCTCGAAGTCGCTGCAACAAAGGAGTTACCTAACATCTACTGTTTTTTTAGAAAGTACAGAAAACGAGAATATACTCGTAGCATTTTGCGTTCATGTCAACAATCCCTGGTCGTCTGGTTACTTTGGTTGAAGGCACGAGTTCGCGTTATCTGGGTTGAGAAGAGAGGGTGGGTATGTGGGTAACATGCTAGTAATAAAACCGATTGTTTGTTGTTCGTCTATGGCCGGTGACCTTGAAACTGCGCTTAGAATGAGCTGCGCCCACAGGCCTTCCTGATACTGGTATGACCCTCACGTTTGGATGCTCCGGACTAACGGTTTCCACGAGTCCTCTCAGTTGTTTGATAGCGCTGAAGCAATGAAGAGTGGAAGGGACACATCGATTGTCTTATCTAGGAACAGTCCAGTGATGTCTAAAGAAACGAGTCACAACCTCTTGTTGAGATCAATCAGCCCAAGGGAATGGTAAACACTGTTGTCATTTTCTGATTGAATCTTGAAGTTGTGTCAATGCTAAGCTGTGGTTTTAACGTCGAACTAAATGGAACCTTGTCATATTATGATTACCATCATTGCCGTTCTACAAGATTGAATACTAAAATGGTAGAGTAAATCTGGGCCTTTTTTCCGTTGTTGTTTTTTCACGTCAACCAACTGTTATTTAGGAGTGCTTAGCCTAATCCTTACATTTTTCAAGGGTAAGGGTCTCGAAAATTCTCTTATGCATTATACGACTAATAACAGCCTTTAGTTTTGTTTCCAAAAATAAAACAAATGCACCTGTCATATGTCGAGTACCTTTTCGAGTTACGGTCAGTGGGTAAACGGATGCTGATATCAGATAACAGGGAAGTCATTTTTTCCACCTTTGCCAGTCTTTGGCCCTGCAGAGTTTCCCTCGGGGGACAAAGCGAGGCAGTGTTACAGGCTCTCTAGTCTCCCAAAAAACGAACCCTCCTCCTTCGTAGTTATCAACTGCGATCAGGCCATTAGCTTCCAAAAACAAGAATGCTCAAAGTGCTCGCATGAAGGTACTGTTTTTGCATCTAATAGGGGAGTAATGTGCAACCAGTATCACCATGTGATGCTACATTTGGCATATCCTAAACGCCTATGTCGCTAGGTCTTGCCTACAGCATATGCGTGGCTATGCTTTACTTGTGCTGTCACTAGACTTCATAGAGAAATGCCTTAAGGGTCTATGAAAAATGTTTTGGAGACTGTAAGAGAGTAGCCAAATACGCGCAGATGGCTAGAACTCACGACACGATAAAACCTCCATATTTTTAATTTGCGAGCAGTATGAACATGAGTATTAGTCCTTGTTTTATTGCCCAATGATTGATTTTTCTGTACTTATTAACGAGAACCTCGACTCAGAGAGACCCCTAATAGTGTGCACGTCTTGGGGCTTAAAAAGGAAATCGTAAATCCATTCGTTTAAACTTCCCCTTTTCACATAAAGTTGTGAGGCGGGTGATCCAATCTCTAGTGCAAGCAGTTACTTCAGATGTTACCTGAATTTATTACTTTTACTGACTTAAGCTGGACTACCTTAGGTTGCTGCCCCGTTCGTCCATCGATTTCTACTTGTTCACATGTCCACAACCATATGAAAAATGTCCGTTCAGTTAGCAAAATGCAATGAATGGGCTTCAAGATTTTAGAAAAAAGTGTCAGTTTTGAGTGGCTAGTCGCAGAACATTGTAGACGGAATGTATGCGTCCCATTTGGAGAGAGTAGGGCCTTTTAAATTACACTCTCAAGCTTTCCGGCCGCATATTTGTAGATTTCCTGGATTTGTGAGTATAACTCGCTACCTAGATAGGGATCTTTTTCCAGACTTCGAGCGAGAAAAAATGGCTCGAACGTCGCTTGGGGGTCGCCGGAGCACGGACAACTCTAGTGATAAAGATGCTATCGAATCTTGCCAACCACAGGGCTCCCAGTGGACATCGCGGCGCCTTTTACTGTTTGAAGGGGGCGATCGCCCTCGTAAGTTACGCCTTGCAACTCAGGAAACATCCAATTAAGTTTCTGAACTTGTGATCGAATAAGAAAAAAGTGTTTAACTGAACTTATAGCACTTTGCAGCGTGTGAAATTATCGCAAGGAATTTCATATGTTCGGGAGTAATAAACCCCTCATAATACAGGTAGTCTTGCGCTAACTTCCAGGGTAGGAAAATGGGAATATTTACATTTCCTGGAAGTTAGCATAAGGCCACCTGTATTACCGGGAAGAGAAAAATAGTCTTTGACTTGATATTTTCCAGCCATCTTAATTAAACAGGTTCGTATAAAATCAGTCCTTAAGTAGTGCGGGATTCGAACGTGATTTTTAAGAAGTGTAGAGATTTGATTCTATCGAGTATACTAGATACACTATTTGATTAATGCTAGTAAGTCTCTCTGTAAGAACATGACAGTATTTTTGGGTGTGTTCGAAGAAAACACGCCATGCACTTATTCGCCAGCCTTACAGAAAAGTACAAATATAAAATATTTCAAAATAGACGATGTAAGAAAAGGCTTAAACCACAGCTAGTTTATGCGCACGAACAAAAATAGAAGGAAAACTAATTTCGTAGAGAATTAGTATGGGAAATTAATCCTCATCGGATTATTTTTAAGAGTACTGACTGAATTTTGACAGGCATTAAAAATTCATCGATGACATTTGGACTAGTTTAATTGTGAGATTTGTCGGACGTATGGGAAGGTAATAAGTTCAAACTACACAGGTTAGTACGCAGGACTATGCGTAGGCGCATAACCTGTTCGTCCCTTTTAGTAGTTCACATAAATAGACTGCTACATTTCCACGCATGCCGAGAAGTTGCAGTCTGTATTTCTGGATTTTCGGCTCATACGGAGTGCATCTTATTCAACCACCGACCACAAAAAATACTGGACGTAGGTAAGACTTATGATTTTCTGCTTGCTATAGCTACAAGGTCACCCTTCCGATGTAAGGTGTAGGCGCAGTCTCCTAGGCCGAAGGGGACGTCGCTGTGACAGTAAACCTACAGGCTCACGCGCACAGCTTTCCAATGCACCAAGTTACCGGGATGACTCGAAACACTGTCCAAATTTTCTGAACGAGTTAATTTGCCTGTTCCGTTCAAACGATGTCCTAAGTAGTAGATTGCGGGACGGTCTCGGAGCATTGATTTTTGGTTCTGCCCTTACTCACATTTATGTGGTCGTGTGTGCGCCTCACGAGAGGCCGATGTCAGTCACCTGTTTTTCGTAACAGTAATCTTGGCCGAACAATCGCTCGTCGCCTTCTGCCAGCCTCAACCGGCTGTCATACTTTCTGGGCCCCTCATGCCGGATACCGGAACCCCCTCCCCGGACGTTGGTCACGGCTGCGCACTGACGCGTCGCTTCCGGCGCCAGCAGTAGACGGGCAGGGGGTTCGGTTTGTTGATTGTCGAAGGGGTGGTGGGTAGCTCGCTCGAATGCCACGAGAGACCCCTCGGTGCGGTGTGTGTGTGTGTGTTTGTTTGCATTTATGATCATGGAAGCGTACAATTGGTAAACAATCAGCCCACTGTTTGCGTTGGTATCCGACTTCTTGGACAGTTCGCAAATAGTTAGATGTAGCTCATTTTGGTCATTCCTTCCTCGCACCAGCATGTGTTTCACCTCGCACCCAACGAAAGATACAGGTAACAGGGAGCCTGAAATGACACCTTTGGTTCTACAGATTAAAAGGTACAAGTCTGTTCGCTCGCTCCATCTCTCGCTCCCCGTCGCATGCACCATGCTTCCTTTATGTACTATCTGCGCGAAGCTTTACTGGTTGAATGAATACCCTATTTTTAATCGCCCATCTAATATCTGTTCTAATTATCGTTTTTTTCCGATAAATGTAGAAATTTGCAATGCAATGTGGTAAAAACGTCACACGTTAGCTCTTCCTTCCCATTTGCAATACGAAGGTCTTAATGGTATAGATAGAATAAGAAAAAAACTTGTTGATGTACACTTATGATATAGCAGTTCCAAATCGCTGCTTGTCATATCAACAGACATGAAGCAACAAAATGAAGGTGAAAGAATCAGAAGTGGTTTTTAGCATACTCTGTTTTCTGTCTGAACACGGGGGTCGGTGCAGATGCCCAGACATTTACACGCAGTATGCGTTTACCTATTATCAGAGTACCCTAAAGGTGTTAAAAATATAAGCAATTACTGATGTGGGTTTCATATAGAGGAAAGCCCAAAGTATATAACCGAGTTCATGCCTGCCTGCAAACGAAAATTTGTTAATTAATTGCGTCGAGACACTACTACTTACACAGCATATGTTACAATTTGGACCGAGACCTGTGTACTGAATCAATAAAGTTTTATACAAAAGTTTAGGAAAAATTTACATATTAGAGCGATATTGTCCTGCTTGAAAATATAGAAGATTCCCCCTTGAAAATATTCGGATACTAATCCCTGATCTGAGCCTTTACATGGTCTGCCTATCCAGGAGTCTCCATAAATTTAAATGGTTCTTTCGCTCTGGCCGATCTGGCTAAGAATTCGTTGGTTTTTGCCGTCTCCAGTGTCTGTAGATCAGACTCCAGAAGAAACCCCGAGGTTCTTATCCCGTCCTTGATCAAGCCGGTGAACACCACTGTCAGGTGACGTTGAAAGGTCTCGCCGAAACCCCCTGGCGCAACGGGAAAGCGCCCCCCCCCCCCACTTATGACCCAGTGAATCCATGCGCAAGTCTCCAGTGTTTGCCCTGCATGTGGCGGCTAACGGAGGAAATTATATCAAAGTAGCCTCTCCAATCCTTTTATGTCCATGGAGGGACTACTTCGCACTTTAGAGTTGATTATCGCCAGTCGAAAACTCTGCTTAAGCGATTCTGCCAGCCTTTCGGTACTTAATATTACCTCTGTTTCATTCAAAAGATCGCCACACTCGAATTGATCTCTAGCCAGTGTGGGCTACAAACTACTGCTTGGTTAACACGCGTCCACAATGTTCGTATACATAGCCCACAAAACCCTTTTATCTCTGCCGTGAGTGCGGTATGGTTTAAGTGAGTCGCGGAGGTCACGAAATTTCATACAGTCACCAACTTCATTTTCTCCTTTGGAAAACGGTTTTTTTCCCGTGCTGGAAGCCGCCATATAATCCGGAGGCCTGAGCGGTTAGCGGAGATTAGCAGGGGATATTGGGGAAAAAAGTTCACTGAGTTATGCTGTAAGGGCGTCTCCTGGAGTCCTCTCTAATGGAATTAAGATAATAATAATATCCTCTACTAATAATAATAGCGCCAGCCTCTGAGGGAGAGGGGAAGATGGTGTATATCTGTCTGTAGGTGGGTCCCCTTACTCTCCATTGCGTCCTACCTAAAGGAAACTTTGAATTATAATTCTTTTAAGTCCCCATGGTTTCAACGCTTTATCAGCAAAAGTTTTTTGTGAGAGCAACAGGAGTTTTTCAGCGATATTTCCGTAGGTGGGGAACTCACCAACCCTGGTCAGTTGCAACCTAGATGACAGAAATAAATACCGATAATCCCGAGACATCAATTTGATTCTACCTTACCCTCTGCTACCGACCAATGGAGGTAAATTACCAGAGGTGCGTTAGGAGGACTCAGCAAAGCTGCCTCCACTCAACCGACTTCAAAAGCGGGTTAGCTCTAGTTAAAGAAAAAAATAGTTTGCTTACATGGTGATGCCCTCTGCCACAAGCCAAGAGCCCTCCCTTGGCGGGTTAAAGAACACTAGTATCAAACTTTATCGTGGAAACTAAGAGCCGACTTACTTAAGAAGTCCGATAAACATAAAAGCGTAGTCCCGTGTTTCTCTTTAAAAAGAGCACCTTACAACGTACAACGTAACTGATAATTTGTGTGCCATGCCACAGACTACAAGTGACCTTTTAGAGGTTAAGCGGAGCAACTGGGACTGATGTTTTGTTGGTTTTGTGAGGTATTCGAACGAGCCATTTTAACAAAGGTATAATTTTGCCCTGCTTGCCCAAGCTGCGCCCATGAAAATATTAGAGTTTGAATATTAGCAAAAAGACGGTAACAGTGACGACGGTAAAATTAACCAAGTGATGATTTTTATTCGAGTTCAAAAAATTGAAATAATGTTATATAGTTTGGGAGACAGAACATAATACTCGCGATGGGATGTTAAAGGCTGCCGGAAAGATAAATTGAATTGAGATAGACCAAACAGCGGTGAAAAATCTGTTTGATCCTAAGATATTTCAGTTTAGTCAGGATGCCGGCCTTTAAACGGTCTTTTAGACCGCCTGTAAAAACTGTACTGTGTAACAGATGACTACTTATTTGATAAGATTTTCCCTATTGCTTTTCGGGACCCTTATAAATTCCAATATATTATAAAGAAAACGTGTGCAAACGTTATTTTTTATTTATCTTTTAGCAAATGATGTCTTTCTCAAACTTTATGTGTAATCAAATGGTAGTATTCCGTTCTTTAAAAAAATTCCATTCCCGAATAATTTTGAACTTGACTTGCCATTGTGCTCGCATTCAAGGTTTTCAAACTGCACACTGCGTACATTTTGTCTATGAAGAATCACAGATTTATCTACACAATTAGTAAGACCTCACATAGTGCTCAGAATTGTTGAAGTGCTATATATTTTACAAAACGCATTACTTACTGGCCAAATACAATGCTTTATGAATTGAAATTTGAATCTATTCAATAATTTCATGAAAACAAACTTTTTGAAAACTAAATGATACCGTTTCCTCAGGTATTAATTTGGAAGACGAAGTACTTGGCTGTCGAAAAAAATACGAGAAGGAATATCTTTGTGCATGTTTTATATAATAAATATTTCAATTTATAAATGTCTTGAAAGTCAATGGGAAAAACCATACCAATTAAGTAGTATTTTTTACGGCATATTGTTTTTTGCAAGAGGCCGTAACTAGGTTCGTTCACAAGCCAGCACCCTGAGGTGACAACCATCTTTAGAGTATACAGTGTAACAATTAGTATGCCAGTCCTACTTAAGTAATATTTTCGAATATAAAACACAGTTCAGACTTTCGGTTGACATTTCATGATACAGCACCCCTATTGTACGTTCTTTCTTTTTATTTTCTTCTTCTTCTTCTTCTTCTTCCAGTTTTTTGTTTTCATCCTCTTCGGCAAACTCGATTTTGTAAAGAAGAACTTTTACTTGCATCCGCGAAGTATTTTAATTGTAAGGAGATAGGTATTCGCACCAGTGTCAATTGCGATTCTTCTTGGGCCTCCTACTGATGTTTTTTCTAAGTTGGCATGCCTTCACACAAGCGTCCCGTGTGTGCGCTTACTTCCTCAGTTTATCGTGGGCCAACTCAACTTTGTTAGTGAAGGTGGCATGCTTCTTACCATAGACCACTGAAAACTAGTGGAGAGTATTCTTCCAAATTCTAGGCAAGAGAGGGAATGTCAATCTGCCACATCCAATTTATGTGTGCTCATTCTTGCCTGACGGCTGGGTCATTTGATCTCAACCGCCATTTGTCACTTGCAAGCACTTTGCAGCATCAGGTGTTATCACGTCTGCCGTCGTAAAAAAGCGAGCAGACTGGTCACAGTCCCTCTTTTACGATTCTATCAACCAAAATTCGTTGCTATTTTTATCGTTCTTCCTCTCAAGCCCACGCCAACCCTACAGCGCAGCATCTTACTGCGTATATGCTGTAAATAACGGAGACATCTTCCCATCTCCTGTCCGATGAAGACCCAAACAAGAATGCTGGGTCTTATCTGCTGGCATTGGCTACATGTTCTCCTACTATTAAACTGTCCCAGTTCTTGTCAGGAGAACCTCCGACCGGACAAGACCGACTATAGCACCGGGGCTCTTCCTCACCTTATATACTCTCTCCCCGAGGAATCCCCTCGCGGTACTATCATCGCAAAACTGCGCGACGATATCGAGACCATGTTTGGTGGACACCAACCGGTCTCCCCACAGGGCCTTCAGATCACCAACTGGCAGGACCGGGGCCCTCGGAATTTCGGAATAGAGCCTCACAGTGGCTATCTGATCGTAAATGCCCAGCCAAACCGCGAAGCCCTCTGCCCGGACAACACCCTACCGACGGGATTCTCCCTGCCCAGCCTCTCACAGCCTGGTCCCCTGGATGGTAAATTCGGCAGTAGTAATGCCGTCAAGAGGGGACATCAGAGGCTGACTAGTCCTGCTGCGCCCGACAGGCCCTGCGGTTTACTCCTGCGAGTTGTATTCACCCCTCAGCAGCAACCAACCAATGTGAGTGTGGATAGAGACGAGCCGGCAGCAGGCGCTCTGGAGCCGATCCTCCTCTCCATCACTGTCGTGGTAACAGATGTCAATGACCACGCGCCCACCTTTCCTCAGAGCCGCATCAGTTTTGAGCTGGGTGAGACTAGCGCTGCGCCCGAAACTACTACAATCCCTCTGCCGATGGCGGCTGACCCGGATGCTGGCGAGAACGGCACGATCTCCTATTGGCTGGAGGAGAGGCCAGGTGGCGCTGCACCGCCGCCGCCGCAATCACACCGGGTCGCTGCCGGATACAGCCTACTCGCACCAGCTCTTTCTCCGAATCCCTGGAATTCCACCTTTCCCTTTCGGTTGGAGGGTCCGCATGAGGGCGGTCAGCCTATGCATCTGCGACTGATCAGCGCACTGGATTATGAACAGGTAAAAGCCTATGATTTTGTTCTTCATGCGGAGGATCACGGGCGGCCCAACTCCCTCTCCAGTCAGTTGGCCATTCATATCGACGTGCTTGATGAGAATGACAATCCGCCTATTTTCGAGAGGATTCATAACTTTGTCATAATCAATGAGTCCCTCCCTCGTGGCAGTGTTCTCCTTGATCTTCGGGCAAGCGATGCAGACAGCAGTCGAAACGGACAGGTGGGTCATTGTTTATTTAGCCTCAACATGCTCATTCAAACTTTTGTGCGACTGTCTCTGATAATGTATATGAAAGAGAATCCGAAACTTCAGGTGGATAGAGCTCTTGTTTCAGTGATCGTGTCGTCTTATTCGCGACTACTTCCTGGAACTCACCTCTTCGTTTCTATTAGAAAATTGTTTGGGCTCTAATATTATCGTTGTTAGTGCGCCAAAAACTGCATAATTAAAAGTGCAAAGTCAACTACAGTTCGGCGTAGAAGGAAATGAACTGGAATAAGGCAAAAATAATTAACTGCTGTCTTTTAAAAACTGGAGGTGTAGTTTTTGCGTAAAATCAACTCATTAGTCCGAACATTTAAACAGCGTATTTTGGTGCTCCGGTTGAAGTTATTTAGTTCGGAAGGTTAGAAATGACATACCCTTCCTGCCACACCTATTTCAATGTGTATATACAAAGCATTTACTTTGAAAGAACTGGAAGGCTCGTTGACCATAAAAGCGAGGTCCGCTTGAGGCAGGATCCATAACTTGCCATAAGCAGAAGAAATTTTGACCAAAGTGGCTGAAGACAAAAATATGTTGATTGAGTGGTATAGCATGCAGCAGACAATCTGCGATGATTCGTTGCGCTAGCAGTAGTAGGGAAATTTACCCTTCGATTTTGGTCGACAGATAGGGTACTCATATGAACATTGTTCTTTCGTTTATAATTTGTCAATTTAAGTTAAAACAACGGCAAAGATGATGATAGGCAGGATATGGTACTATTTGGACTGTGCCACTGCCATCCAGCGCAGACAAAATTGCAACTAGGATGGTTTTGAAAGTCAAGAAGACGGGAATGTCGATTAGTTCGCACAGCTGTCAGGCGTGCCAATGACAGTTCAGGGTTAGTTGTCGTGAGCGACGGCACATCTACTTCGTCCCGTAGTAAACCTCGCAGGTTTCGTGATTTTACAACTTCTTCTTGGATGCCAAACTAGACCGTTTTAGCCTGCAAATCAAGCTGGACTGTCCATTAACTGAACTAGTGGAGGATGAATGTATTTTCGCATTCTTTTGCGTGCCTATTTCAAACGTTCCATAGTGGCTTTAAATGGTGGAATAACGGAAGGGATTAATCATGAATTCAGAAAAATGCGTCCCTCCACATGCTTAGTTCCATTGAAACAGACGAGACTCAACTCCGCGTGCTTAATAGATGAAAGATCTTGAACTAACGATCTCCTTCTCGGGAATACATTAAAACTTCTCAAATAAGAGGGCTTAATGGTGGAATAACGGAAGGGATTAATCATGAATTCAGAAAAATGCGTCCCTCCACATGTTTAGTTCCATTGAAACAGACGAGACTCAACTCCGCGTGCTTAATAGATGAAAGATATTGAACTAACGATCTCCTTCTCGGGAATACATTAAAACTACATAAAAACTTCTCAAACGTCATGAAATTGATTCTGCCACATTTTTTTGCACAAGTTCTGTGGTGAGCTTTAGCCACAACCTCGAACAGTCACCTGCTGGTCAGATAAAATGAAAGTCGTTTCAAACGGTGAATAAATCGCACTCGATACTCCACTATCGTAACGTTCTAGGTTGTCAACTTCTATAAGTTCGATTAGGAGGATACTGTGTGTACTGGACACAGCTTTGCTCCCAAAGGTTAATGAAGGCGCAGGTGATCAAGTAAATTTGGGTGACTATTGCCCCCTAAACAAGCCATGTGGTAGATGCGTTGGACCAACACGGAAGCCACATCAGGACACGGCATGCGTTATTCGGGTTGCGCTCCGCTAAAAAATGCCGAACATGGGAGGTGTGGTGGCACGCCTAGGGGGCGACTAGGGCTTAGGGGACCCGACCGTGCCAGCCACCTGCGTCCTCTCCCGCCTTCGGTCTTCTTGACTCTGTGTTGACACTGGGATCAGGTAAGGGAGGAGGAGAGAGAGCGGTAGCTGCAGCGCAAGGCTATTATCCCTTAAAACTAATTCACGCGCAAGTCACCGTCCCTGTACCACCCTTCCATGGAGAATACGGTGGACATTGTCGGACTACGATGGTCGAACTGTCGGTATGACTAGAAATCCGTGAATCCAGTGGCACAGGTTCACCATCAAAACCTTGAAACAATGAAGTCAACTTATCCCATTCGAAAAAAATACACATTCAGTTGATCCTCTCTCTCATGAAATATTCACTGAAATGCTAAAATGTGCTTTCGATTAGAAATGATTACCTGATTAGGGTTGTACGTCCGATTTTTGGCAGAATAGTCTGCAAATCTTCAGTCACATCGGTATAGCGGCTATTGAACGGGATCCTTTCCGGCCGCCTACAAAAAAAAAACAGCGTAAAAATGAATAATTAAGAAGTATGAATTTTCCAATTGATTTAAATACGCGCATAAATGTAAATGCGTTTTAAGGAAACCATGCGAAAACGTGTTCTTTATTGCACTCACCTTGTGGAAAATTACGTCTTCCATCAAGTATATACCTGATAAAGGGTATATTTCGGTTGTAAAAAGCTTTTTTAAATTACTGAATAATTTTCAGGGTTTTGAAAGTACAAGCTTTATATTTTCCAGGTAAAATCTCACAAATTTTTCTATGCTACTAAGAAAATGTTAAACAGGCCCCATAAAATTTCGCGCTGGATGTAGACCAGGTTATTTGCTTTAGAAGCAGCATTACTAAATGGAAAAGGAAAATGCAGTGTGAATGGACGTTGCAAAATCACAAAAAATTCATGATGTGAAAGTTTTTTAAAACCCAAAAATATCCTTTTTTAAGAATAAAGTTTGAAGAACATCTAATTGGCTGCCCATTACGTACCAGGATCAATATTTTTATGCGTGTTTTTCATAAAATCTCCTAAAACTTCTAAGGGCCCCGAAAATCAGGCGGAACAATCTTAATAAGTAAGTAGCCATTTTACAGCATGCATTGCCTGCAGGTGGCCGGGCGTCCTAAAGTGACTGAAATATCCACAGATTATGCTGCAGATTAATTATTATTGCAAGCATAGTAAAGTAAGATTTTCTCATCGAAAAAATTATTTTAGAATTTTGACGAATAATTCATGAGATAGCATGCCTACTGTACATACACAAATTTTCCTTTTCAGGAAAGCACATTGTATTTGGCTGCTTCGTAAAGTGTTTTTGTTCATCTTTTCTCTCTGTGGGTAGCAGTGATCTTAAGTCATTATGCATAGATTTATCTTGATGGATATATTCTTGCTACAAGTTTTTTGCGGCTTAACAGTAGAAGTGGACTAAGCATCCCGGTGGAGCGTTAGACAAAAAATATTGATATGGGAGAGCCAAGCCCATTCTTGTAATTTTTGCCATATCAAACTGCTCAGTCCTTGTCTATAACACTTCCTGATGCCGGCTCGTGTTTATGCCCACAACTGTGAAGGATCTGGGCCGAAGTCAGCAGACAAAACGGGGCTCCTGTATTCAGTCATGTATAAAAGATAGATCGGTTGATCAAGCAAGACAAATTACGCCAACCCTTGTGTTTAATTTCTAATGTCATGACGACGGTGACGAAGTCAGAAATGGCTGTTCCAGTCAGCATAATTTCGAAGTCTCCGATTAACACGGCATCACGCTCACACACGAATCTTGTCCCGCTGACATATCCCCCCCCGCCCCCCGGCTCACACATTTATCGATAGGCAATGTTACCCTCTGTCGCTAAGGTGCTAGCGTTTGCTCTCGAACATTGTTCTCGGTGGCACAAGAGCACCTGCGGTCAGATACGAGCTCCTTCTTTCGCTTTCCGAGGAAAATATGCAACTCGGAATTTTGCACAACCCCGCCCCCTCTCTTATGAGCCATTGCGATTTGTCACTGACATTTTTAGGCGTAATCAAGCCTGAAAGGAGACCCGGATTTGCTAATTATATGACGCCACCGACAACGTGGATGGCTGACCCATTAGACCAAACTTTCAAATACGGCCTTTTACGTAAAATGCAGCTACGGTCTTTGCCCGTCTGTCAGTTAGAAAGTGCACTGGTCACAAACATCCTACAAATCTCTCCCCTCCATGTACCTAACTGAAGTGTTTGGTTTGTGCTGAAGGTTTACCTCCGCGCACTATACCAATTAGGTGGAAGTGCTTCTTGAATCGAAACCCGTCACCCAATTGCTGCCATTGCCTCTTTATTTGAGACAATCGCCTCCTGCTAGGCGACCAGGCACGAAACGCAAATGTTGTGAGGCCGCATCTAGCGGCAATACTGCCACTCGCAATAATGCCCGGAAACGAAGCGCGTTTATGCCGTTCGCGTTGAATGATGGAAAGCCTAGGGGAACTATTCTTACTTGCCCAAGATGATCGTGAAAACAACAGTCTGCAATCTGTCATCACTCAGATGATGTCGACATATGGTGTTGACTTTAGCCGTTTTCTGCGATCTGTCCGCACGTGGGGGAACTCCCTCCTCCTCCCCTCCTCCTCCTCCTCCTCCTCCTCCTCCTCCTCCTCCTCCTCCTCCTCCTCCCTCCTCCTCCTCCTCCTCCTCCTCCTCCTCCTCCTCCTCCTCCTCCTCCTCCTCCTCCTCCTCCTCCTCCTCCTCCTCCTCCTTTCACAATTTCGTGCCTATACAATTGAAACAGCAGGCTGAACAATGATGAGATTTCGCGAAAAGCAACTGAGACTTTGCTGGCGGTACCTTCGGACGGAATTCTAATAAGTGCACAAACTGTGACAAATGACTCCGCGCCAGCCAGCCTGCGCTGCCTTTTGAAGCCTGAGTGGCATTCCAGGAAAAGCTTCCATCGTTTGACTCGCAAAGTTGCACCGATAGATTTTTTCTGTCGTTTAAGATAACTCATGCCTTGAAGGCAAAGCTTTAATGACGCAGCGATTTATGTGCAAACAGAGTTGCCATCCGTGGCGGAGGGGTAGAAGGGGGGAAGGGGGGGGGGGCAGGAACGATCCCAAATGTTAGCATGTTGATTACATACCGAAACTTGAGTGCGATTTAGTCAGGCTACACTTCTGCCATGTTTGCGGGGATTTCTCACACGCGTAATAATTTCCTGATATCAAAATACTCGAACTTGGTCTCAAAAAAACTTCATCGGGATCATCTTCACTAACACTGGCCATTGAATTGGGCCCTTACAGCTTTCGTTTTGTGGTCCGTCGCCCTTAGCAGACTTAGACTATGCTCTGAGTAGAGCAATAAAATGTGAATTTCTCGAAGCATCCGGGAAACAGAACTCGAGCCTTCCGTGTACCTGATGCTGTGGCTTGGTTACGAATGCAAGACGAATGCAAGTTAAATTATAAACAAATCAATGAAAACAAACCCATATCACAATATCTGCAGTGTAGACGCATTTACCGGTCGCCAGGCAAATGCAAAGTACATGCAGTATCACTTGTTCGCGATTTGCAAATCAACGGGAGCCGAGGCATGGGGAAAGGGATTGAAATGCAGCTTATTTAACAAAAAATATTCGCAAGACGTTGATGGGTTTGTCACGAGCTAGGCCCGATTTAAGATAGAGGAAGAATGCATGTATAAACATTTGGCAAAATTGCCCGCAGTTAGTTTTGTCTGCTAACGGCCTCGCTCAGCATTCCTTTCTACCCCACCCAACAGAAGGCTACTCAGCTTTGGGTGCGGCTTCACGGTGGCTGTCTGAGGTAATGCAAGCTGTCCTCATCTTACTAGTAAAATATAGTTCGGGTCATGAGTGCGTTAAAAGCCTCGCAATGTCGGTCAGAGTACTAATCCATTATCAGCCGCCTGAAATATAAGGCAGTAACATTACCATTCTGTCCGCAAACGGCTTTTGAATAATTATTTCATTTAGATTGGTGAATTTAAGAAGGGGAGTGGGTGTGAATTTCCCGATTTTTAACACCTTCCAAGCATAAACCTTTCGCTTAGCGCAGATAATATGTGAGCAATTATAAAAAGTTGCTATATGCCCCCAAAAGCTGTCAGGAATGATAAATTTTACTACGCAACCATGAGTCTTTGTCAAATCATGTTTGGTTGCAAGTCACAGGCACAACGGGACGAGTATGTTCAGTAAAGTGATCAGTGAGTGCCTTTCCGCCATTGCTAGTTTATATATATATACACCCTCTCTTCGATGGGCAGAAGCCAACAATGCGCGTTTTATCCCATGCAAATTTGTGCCCAGTTTCTAGTGTATGCATGACAACTTGAGACAGGTGGTCTCGTCTCTTTACAGCCAACTGATGTTCGTGTAGGCGTGTAGAGACTGATTTTCCTGTTTGGCCGCAATACACAACATTACAACTGTTACATGGGATTTGTAAACGGCTTCTTTTTTATCTAAATAGCCAACCCTATCCTTAGGGTTACAAGCTTGTTTCGAATTGTAGTCGTTGGTTTGTGCGCCACGTAAATTTGGTGCTTCCGCAGGTGTCTTTCAACGAGTTCAGACACGTTCTTAATGTATGGAAGTGTTCGCCAGTTTTTTATTGTGGGCGCATGCTCGGAAAAATCTAGTTCCTTATCTTTTTCTTTTTCTTTTAATTCTTGATGTCTCATGCATCTACGTACAAAATCTCTAGGGTAACCATTGCTGGAAAACAGTTTGAATAGATAAGTGAGTTCAATTTGTTAAAGTTCCTTGGAGGAACAGGGGGTTTTTGCTCGATTGATGAGTGTGTTTACCACGCTTCGTTTGTGGGCGACAGGGTGGTTTCTTTCATAATGTAGGATAACATCCGCATCAGCCTCTTTGCGGGAAACTGATGTTTCAAAGGTCCCATCAGTCTTTTGCTGTACAACAAAACATCAGGTAGTCAATACGTATCAGTGGTAAAAGTCCAACTTCATATACCCCTGTTTATCATTTCAACATTCTTGTTTATACAAGACATCGTGAAGTTGTATTTTGTATGACTGGTCTCTGCACGGCGTATAAATTTCAGTATTTTGGGATTTTCTCCTTTTTTCTATTAGGTATGATATAGAAACCTACCACAACATCGAACTCTGTATCCTTGCACATGCTTATGCACTCCACACTCATAACAACCACCACCACCACCACCACCACCACCACAACAACAACAACAACAACAACAACAACAAGTAAAAACTATACTGAAAGTGTCCAGTATGCGGTCAGCATATTAACAGCAGGCAACTTAATACGGTTTTGACAGTATTCTAATAAACGCGTTAATAGAAACCCACTTATGTAGGCACAAGAATAAGCCCTCAAATCATTGGAAGCTTTTAGTTTTGACTACTATAGTGTAGTGAGTATGTATCCTCTTAAGCGCTTAAAAGTATATCTACAGATGTTCTGATGTACTTTCAGGTTTCTTTTGAAATCCCGATGGCTATGACGGAAGAGGAGAATGTAGTTAAGCAGTTCTTCGAGGTTCGAACTGTCGCTCCGGGTTACGCCAAGCTCTATCTGCGACAGCCACTGGATCTGGATCAGGAAGCTGGTGAACTTCGATCGCTGGCCAAACTCGCGGGTGGCCTTGGAGCACTGGATGGCGAGGATTTGTCTGTTCGGCGCAGTCGTGACTACCACATCCGCATTCAGGCTACCGACAATGGCAGCCCCAGGCGTCAATCCGCCGACGCCTACGTCACCGTGCGTGCCTTGGACGTGAACGATATGGTACCCCGCATATCGATCACCTATATCAACACCGCAACGTTGACAAATCCTCAGCAAACAGGGGGCATTTCGCCAATACCTTCAGGCTTTTCAGGCACAGCCAACTCCGCCCTCTACTCCCGTGTCCAGCGCGGACACGGAGTGATACCAGAGAATACGGAACGCCGTTCTAGCCTTGGTCACGGTGCAGGACCTCGATTCAGGACCCTGGGGCCAAGTGCGCTGCAGGACTGACAATGATGCCTTCCAGCTGGTGCCCATTGGTCAGGCAGGAGTGGCAAGTGGTGTACTCGAGGCCCCGCACACAAGCTATTTTGGCGGAGAGGCCGCTGTTGACACCAGCGGCAGCGGCGGCGGTGGTGGTACTGTTTCCGCCAATCAGGAGATTACCTTCAAACTCGTGGCCATTAAGGCCTTCGATAGGGAGGTTGTAGAGCAGGTAAAAGAAACTTTCATTATTAATTGTTTTGATGTTCAAACCGTATTTATGAGATAATAATCTCCTTTCTCCCCCACTGGAGTCGAAAAAATGAGAGATAAATATAGAAATCCCACATTAACAGCTCAACCCCAGAGAGATCTTTTTGCTGGATGATTGGGGCGCGCACATTATCATACTCATTGTGCATTCGGAAGTATGTAAGACGCATTAAAAACGAAAAAAATTAGAGTGCGAAGGATAGCCGAAGTCTTAACATTGGTACTTGGGCGTCCGTATGAGACAAAGGCAGGATTAGTTACTGGACTTCGGCGTGAGTTTCCTGTAGGGGAATACATGTGCCTCGGAAAGAAAGAGTATTTTCGGCAGCTTTCCCCCGCACGTTCCCTCTGCACTACCACCGTCCCTTCCTCCTCATTACCTCTTTTACTCCCTAGCATCCCCCTCCTCTCCTCCAACTTCCTCCGAAGATTCCTGTTTAGCTTCCGCCAATTACTAATCCTCCTGCTCTTCACCCTATAAGCGCCTTTTCGGCAATGATCGGGTAAGTTGCTCCGCTGAAAATAGTGGGGATAAGAACTCATGAAATACGGGAATGGTGGTAATGGAGGTTTTATGCCTGGGGTTAATGAAATTGACAAACAGCTGTTTTCGCGAAACAAAAGGAAAAAAACATATTTACACTATTGGCTTGTTTAAATACACTGACATCAACCCCAGGTAGTGGCCCATCCGAGGCTCGAACCCGCGACCTGTTGATCAGAAGTCCAACGCTCCGACCATGGAACCACGAGCCCCTTGTCTTGCTTGTTTAGATCGGGTATGACTGGCATGATAACGGCTAATGAGCCAGAAATGGCCATTCCAACCTTCCTTCGTTGGCATTGTTAATCTGCCTTTACTACTACTAGCCGCTGCGCGGCTGCTTGCGGGGCTCGAGAGTGAGCTCAAAGGCCGAGCGGAACGAATGTGCTCCATTAGCTATAAGTGAGTGTTCATCAACGAATGCAGTCAATATTCCCGATCTAAGCTGGCAAGACAATGAGCTCGTGGCTCAATGTTTAGAGCGTTGAACATCTGCTCAACAACAGGTCGTTGGTTAGAGCCTCAGGTGGTGCAACACCTGGGGTTAGGCATGATTGGCTGATGACGGCTAATGAATCAGAAATGGCCGTTCCAATCTCTTTTGTCTTTGTCGGCATTGATAACCAGTTTTCCCTCTCACTGAGTCTCGCTCTCTCTCTCTCTCTCTCTCTCTCTCTCTCTCTCTCTCTCTCTCTCTCTCTCTCTCTCTCTCTCTCTCTCTCTCTCTCTCTCTCTCTCTCTCTCTCTCTCTCTCTCTCTCTCTCTCTCTCTCTCTCTCTCTCTCTCTCTCTCTCTCTCTCTCTCTCTCTCTCTCTCTCTCTCTCTCTCTCTCTCTCTCTCTCTCTCTCTCTCTCTCTCTCTCTCTCTCTCTCTCTCTCTCTCTCTCTCTCTCTCTCTCTCTCTCTCTCTCTCTCTCTCTCTCTCTCTCTCTCTCTCTCTCTCTCTCATATCATATATATACTCTCTCTCTCTCTCTCTCTCTCTCTGGTCGGATTCATGTGCACTTAGCGCCATGACTGCGCCATGACTGCGCCATGACTGCGCCATGACTGCGCCATGACTTTCATTGTAGATATATTTTTATGTATATAATTGTCAGATAGACGGAGAGCTCTGTTCTCGTCTACCTCGTCAAACGAATGTAGAAGCAGTTAGATATAAATGTAAGTAAGCACCGTGTAGGCGCGCGTCGCTGTGGCCCCGTCACGCTGCTAATGTCTATACAGTGGGCAAGCAATTTTGGTGAAATAAACGAGGCATCTTGTCTCGTTGTTTAAAGCAAAGGTGGGTGTAGTTTGGAGTACTCGAAACTTCGTTTTTCGCAGTTGCTTGTGCCACGCCAGATCTTAGACGCCAGCGCACTAGACCTTGATGTAGAAAGCACATGTTTTCCCATGCCCTTTAGGAACCAAAGGAAGTAAAAGTAAAAGCGTCAACATGCTCATAAAGATAAACTTGTTTCGGTTTGTAGCGTCCCCTTTAGAGGCTACACTTTTTGTGAGGGGAGTGTTGAGAATTTAGCACATATGCCTATAAACGTGAGGTTACTTAATTGGGAGTGTAAGTATTTCAAAGGAGCAAATGCCGATCACCGAAAGCTTGGAACGGCTGCTAGGAGGCAAGGAACCAAAAACACCCCAGTGGTTGCGCTGACCTTCGTTGACCAAAACCGGTCATCGCTTACAAAACTGGATCATGTAAGAGAGACTCTCAGCTATTTGGCCAGATTCCAGGGTTGCATATAGACATTCAATCCTGTTTTGTAACCCCAGGATAGGATTCAGACCAGTTATCACAAAAGATCGGAAGATTAATTACATAGGAAGAGTCAGGGGCTATCATTTCTGCGTTTTCTGCCGTCGTTAGCAACACGTACTCCGACTCCTGGAAGGGAATGTCCGGCAATTTGAATCCGAGTTAGCAGCTTTGAAGCTGAAAACTCTCTTTTTCGTATTCTTGGGTAAAGAGCCGCATTGTACGAGCTGCTATTGCAAGTATTCAGAAACATGGGGTGACGCTCATATATCTTACCTTCCTACGGTACGAAATATTCGACCTCAGAGCCACTTACTCTAGTTTCATTCCCATGCCCTCCCAGGCTTTAATATACCAATTCAGTTTTTGGTTTTGCTTCGACACCTCCCCTCGACTCTATACAAGGTATTATGTCCTTAGGCTTCTCGGTTTGTGGTCAAGTGTGGTCAACCAACAAACGATGGGAGCTTAAGTACCCTGTTTATCATGAACCAAATGCCTGTGAGATAGAGTTGAAGGGCAATCTACCTTATTTTGAGTTATATCAAGTGGAAAATCACGAACGGGCCTTTTGACTGCGCACAGAAATCTTATCCGCCTTCTCAGTTATCATCATTGAAAATCTCCAAATCAAACATTGAGTAAGTGAGGCAATGAAATTTGGAAAACCGGCTAATGCGTGGAAATGTTTTGCCAGGCAAGTTACGCTCTAAAATATATCAAAAAGTAGTCTTGGAAAAGACTTGGTGCGCGATTCAAATAACGAGGAACTTAAAACAGTGAATGAAGTGGTTTGTGGTGCCTTTGCCTACAGGCTTACTTAGTAGTCCACTTCAGAAATTTTAGTCTAGGATCGCACAATGCAGATCATGGCTAAATGTCATTCGCGTGAACCCTTAATGATATGGTCATCCATGCACGGTAATCTGTTAAAGATATCAGGTTTAGATAGACTTCTTGATCAAGCGAAGGACCATGGTAATTAGCTCGAATAATAGGGATTTGCAGACGTAGAAAGAGAACCAAAAGAGCAGAAAAGTGCTTTCCAGTGCCTTTAAATTTCTTTTGTCTACAGCGGTCGTCCCACTTTGTTAAAAATAAGCTTTCATGGACATTATCGCTTGCATAGATGACGCTGGCTTAAAATACGACCCAAGGCTGACAGGATATAATGACATGTAGAAATTGGTTTAGAGAATAATATGCAGATGCTGAATGTCTAACAATGAAAGCGGCTATCCCGAAATGAATGTTTCAATTTAAAAATCTGAGCTGAGGAATTGCATATAGACATTATCGGAGTGTTACGTGGGCTGTTTTAGTTCGCATAGTCGTCGGATGCTCTTGCAATACATTGGAGGTCAATTTTACTGTCCAGCTAAAGGCGCTTGAAACTGTAGACTGTTCTTTTAGAGTCAAAACTCGGTAATAGGTAAAATTCAGTGGTGCAACTACACTGCCCGACACGATTTCCACTGGAAAAGTTCTTAAAACCTTGGTGGAAGGACGCTCAGCAACCGCTCAGCAACCACTCTCACTTGGGACTCACACTCGAGCCCCACTAGCAGCCACACAGCGGACGAACTCTGTCGACAAAGACAAGGAAGACTTGAATGGTCACCATAAGCCAGCCATGAAGTTGGGCATGACTGACTGATGACGGCTAATAAAACGGAAGTTGTCATTCCAGGTTCGCTTGTCTTTGTCGGTTATGTTAATCTGTTCTTACGACCCTCAGAAAATGTTGAGGTGAAAGGTCCGAATGAACCTATTTTATTTTCAATGGAGCGGTGAGCTGGTTTACGACGACAACATTAAAACCAATGTCCTTTTCCCTGAAGGCTGAGGTCTTCCTACAAGAGCAATTCACTCTACTCATTTGCAGGAACTTTCCTATCGGGTTGCTCCGTGCTGCTTCACTCTCTAGGTTGGTTTGATTAGCTAAAAAAACAATTCAGTGCTTTTTAATGTATTGGTAAATAAAAAATCACGAAATTTCCCATCCTTAGAAGTTATGGATGTTAGCACATTAAATGCACAGCTCTGAGCTTAGCTCTGGGCAAATCAAATAGGAAAAAACATTAATGACGGCAAGTAGTGAAATGGGTTATTACAGCCCATTGTCCTATCGGTTACGATAGATTATCTTTCATATCGTAGAAAAACCTTTCATCGATAAGTCTACAGGGTGAGTTTGTCGTAAAATATTGATGTCATTTTTGGTGTTGGAAAGAGTCATCCGGTCTGCAGCTTCCTCAGTTATCTAGTCAATGTCCTGAGATGCGAAATTTAAAAGGCTTCAGTATTATAAATATTAAGAAACTTAATTGCTCCTGACTAATAAAGAATAAATCAAAGAAGATAGACTCAGATTATTCAAATTTCCTTTCCCCTTTAGATAACCTTCCGCGTCCTCTGCGTAGACAATTTTGTGAAGAATGGGCAATTACAGACCTTTGTGGAGAACCTCCAACCTCCTGAGTCGGTGACCAAGCAACAATCAAAAGGCCCTAATTTCGGAACTTCCTTCCTGTCCCGCCACCCCGGGGTGCCCTACACCGTCGTTACTGACAGAGCTAAGCGACTGACAGGCACCGCTACTGTCAGCGTTCGGGTTTTGGACGAGAATGATTGCGTGCCCGAATTCACCCAATCACTTTACTCCTTCTCCGTGGAGGAGAACGTGCCTGAATTTAGCAAGCACACTGTCAGGAAACTCAGCGATTCAGTAGCAGGTCACCCCATCGGTACAATCGGGGCTGTAGATCGGGACCTAACTTCACGTCTCACCTACCAGCTGCAGAGCAATCCACTTGAAGCCTTTGCTCTGGACGCCCAGACGGGTGTGCTCACGGTAGTGAGACCATTTGACCAGGAGGCTCTCTTCTCCTCAGCCTACGAGGGTGTAGAAATACGAAAACTGAAGGAGACTTCTGGCGGCAGTGGCAACGAATCCATCGTATTGGTTCACCTCGCTGCCAGTGTGAGTGATGGTCTCCACTCCGCAAACACTCAAATTCAGGTGGTCATCCTCGATGTCAATGACTGTCCTCCTGTCTTTGAGCGTTCAAACTACGAATTCTACGCTCAAGAAAACGAACGACCTTCAACAAACCAACCTGTTGGTCGTGTACGAGCCCAAGATGCCGACGCCGGGTTCAATGGACGCATCCTTTACCGGCTGGACGCACTGGGACAACTAAGTGACAAAACGGCTGTAAACGGGAGTCAATTGGTGCGTGACTACAACCCAATTCGGTTCTTTAAGATTGATCGTGATTCAGGCACTCTTCACATTTTGCGACCTCTGGACCGCGAACAGTATTCACACCACATTTTCTATGTACTGGCTATCGACACCTCCAACAAGGCGCACTACCAAGTGCACCCTTTGACAGGGGATACGATGTGGTCTCGAGGCCAGTACCACAGCCAGCAATCGCAGCAGAAACAACCGAACCATTTTACTGCCACTGCTACCGTCACGGTGATTGTGACGGATGTGAACGACAATGCCCCTACAATCTCCTTTCCCACGCCGCACTCGACCCTCACAGTGGAGGCGGGAGCCCCTGCGGGCCAACATATCTTCACTGTGGCAGCCTCAGATCCAGATCTGGGTGAGAACAGTACCATCCGATTCACCTTGAGGCAGTCCACTCTCACCCTGTCTGACGCGGACTCCGCAAGAGCAGTGGGGTCAAAAACAACCACGGAAATGGTCGAATCTATCGCCTCGAATGCAAAACTGGGAAGCAGCAGCTCATCTGTCTTCTCCATAGACGAACACGCAGGCATCGTATTCCTCACTGAAAAGTTGCCCAATAAAGCCGCAAAACACCTGCTTATCATTGGTGCCCATGACTTAGGCAGCGTCCAGAAGAACACTTCAGTTGCTGCCATTATAAATGTTGTGCAGGTAGGAACAAACCCTGTTGTCATCCTCTCTAAATCCTCTCATCTGTAGGGTTTGAACTATAGGAGGGATGGGGATGGAGGAGACCGACTGAATCAGTAGCCATTTCAAGTTAACTAACACCCTCTCTGAAATAAACATACCCCGACAAAGGCCCTGAAACTGGTAACTTTAACGGTGCTTTATAGACAGGACGTGAGTGGAGAGAAGGCGAGGGCAGCTCAATGGGTTTTTAGTACCGTAAAAACAAAATTCTCACCATTGCCTCCCTCCGTCTGTCTTTATCGGTGCACGGAGTACTGAAGAGAGCAGTACCTTAGGTCAAAAATGGCTGCTTTAATGTCTTCCCGTCATTATATTATTGACTTGATCGTTCTACAATCTGTTATGTGGTCACTTGCTTACGGTACTTATCGCAGAATACAGAATAAGTTTGCTCAGTGGCGTCCACAAGGCCTGTGCACGTCCACTCATTTGCCGCGGCATTTATGTACATGCACTGCACGTTGGTACCCTGCTTCGCCTCATCGAGATTTTCCTGCTGGTGTTCTGCCTAATTACCGCAACCAACAGCTTCCCCCCTGTTTGCTCAACTGTTAGTGTTTCGCTTAGTGCATGAATGATAAAATTCGATAACGCAAGTAGTTGCGGCACCCAGGACGGCTTCAGCAAGTCGAACTGTAACCGAGCGTGAACTAGCCAAATATTATAAGAACCTCACAGGTTAGTGGTTGTAAGACGGTCGTTACGGGGAGTGAAGGGGTTCAGCCATTGACAAGTCAGTGAGACTGACCCATCATGGTACACTAGTATAAACATGCATGCACAGATCGCATTACATCCTTTTGATTTGTAAAGGCGCGGGTGTCGAAAATCAAGTTCTCGTTTCTATGATTGGTGGGGCGCCTTCCCACCGACAGCACGACACTTTCATCGGCCTTAGCTGACATCGAATAGGCAGATTACTGGGGCGCAGTTTTCAGTCAGGAGGAGGCAGGGAAGAAGGAGTTGTTACCTTGAAATCAGGACATCGGTTGATTGCATATCAAAACATAAACAGTACTTTATTAGGTTGAGAGAAAAGTTCATTATTCTGGCGTAGGTAGGTAGCTAAATGACGTAAATGGAGCGAATGGCCTTGCTCCTCCGAAGCAAGCTTTATTATTTATAAAATAACTCGGATTCAACGAAGACAGTGATTACAACGAAAAAGAAATGAATGTCGATTTTGTCCGCTATAGTCATACTACTACACTAGTTAAGTCATCTATATTGTCCGATCGCAGTAGCTAAGGTGGCAGCTCCCCTGGGCCTTTGAATTACAATCTAGAATAGCCCTCTAAAGTAGTACCACAATGACGAGCGGCAACTAGTTGAAAAGTGTTGTTGGGACAGTGGAATGGTCATTAATGGTTTATGTTTCGTCATGAGTTAGTCATACCAAACCCCACGCCTGGCCAGCTGACGGAGTGCAAGTTTCAAAATAACTATTCGAAATTTATGTGGCACTCGTTTAGTAAATAACGCAGTACCATAGAAAAATCAGAGGCCGGTAAAACTTTTTTTCTGCTACACGTGTTAATTTGATTATTGTCTTTTCAGTGAGGTCATTTTCGACTCTTCCGGCTAAAAACCTCTTTACGGGGTGGAAGCAAAAGCAATCACTAGTTAGGTCTGACTTGAAAGTCGAAAAGTAAACTTTGCTACTTCCTCGTTATGAAGCAATCGGAAGACGCTTTTCGCGCTGAAAAGACTTTCCAGATTCTCCATAGTACTGAATCAGCTCCAAAATTACGCTGCTTGGAGAACGGTTACATTATCGGATGAATGCTCACCGATCGCTAACGGAACCCACTTACCCCGTTCCGCCTTGGGGCCCCACCAGCAGCAGCACAGCGACTAGTAGTGTAGGCAGATGAGCACTGCTGGCAAGACAACGGCAATGCTCATCTGCCAGAACGGTTACAATTGGCGAGCCTAACCCAACTTGAGCAACCAACTGAGTATTACGATTGCCCTGACTTTTTCATGGTAATTCACAGTATGTTAGCTCACCACGTCTCTTCCCTGTTGTACACATATTTTTGTCCATCCTAATTTTCATTTTCCCTCAACTATTGATTAGACCATGCATGTTAAGTAACCAATTTTGATTTATTTATATCGATTGGTTGAACTAATTAAAATTCCCTGTTAAATTCCTTAAGCGTGTTTTGCAGCGATAGGGGATAACTCACAGACTTTCGATAAACCCTTTAGCATTATTGGAGCCTCCAACTGACGTCTTCACTATCTCCGCCTTTTTGAGGATTCCTAGTCGGAAGAGATGCAACTTAGAGCCACCAAAGGCAAGGCGGGTGACTCAAAAATGGCTTTAGTTGGGGTAAATAGGTGGAATGGTCATAAAACCTGTGGCAGATGTTTCCTGATAAGTTAAGCCACTGTCTAAATGAGGCCTTATCTATTTCCGTACGTGCTTGTGCGGTATTTCCCGCGCCCAGTCTCATCATCGGGCAGGCCACTGGCGTGTGTGATTGAGAACAGCGTATGACCGTTACTCAGGTACTCCTTATGGTGACAATTCCACACGTTTTTCACCTTGACCCCCTGTTGGAGTTCATAAAACGAGTGCATTTTCCGGTAGTTTAAATTTAGGTGGACGAAGAAGGAAGACTTTACCATTGAGAATGTCTAGTAAATAGAAATATGGACATGGGTTCTGAGCATGAGGACTTCAAGAACTGGTAAAGATTTACTTCCGCACGACATGGAAAAGTTGGTCTCTCGATTTCACGTCAAATACTCTTATGAGTAGGGAGTGTAAGCCAGAACGCTGGTTCTGTCAATGGCAGTTATTCCCCTAACCTTGATCCTCAGACGAAGGCCTTTTTTCTCAGTGTGAACAATATACTGTCAAACAAATCAAGAATTACAGTGATTTCGCACTCCTTAATTGGATCCTGACAGAAATCAGGCTAAAAGGCATCTTTCGAATAGCTTTGTGAAAAGGCTAATTGAAATGGTCTTCCACTGGGCGAAAACATGGTGATCGAAGTCAAAATGATCAGATGCACGTGTCGCCTGATGATTGCAGAAACCAGACGGGTAAGGCTAACTTGTATGGTCGCGTGATCAGGGCACGCGAATAGGAAGGTCCGCCCACTAAAGATAGGTGGCCTTGCGATAAATTTTAGGAAGGGCAAAAATTCCCGTGGCTTAACCCTAACAATAACCCTAACATAAAATTAAACTGTAACCTTAATCTTAACCATAGCTCAACCCTAAACTTAAACCGTACAGTACACATGAACCCAAAGCCTTACCCTTAACATACTCCTCACCCGAACCCTAACTCCGACGTTAACCCTAACTTTAGCCCTAACAATCGCCTATGTTCCACGGAGTTGGACGCAAAACCACACCCATTGTGGGCAGTTCCTATTCCTGTGACCCGAGTAGGTGGCCATATAAGTAATCCTCACCACCAGATGCGCCACTCGGCTCCAGAAAATGAAAAAAAACAACTTTACCGTTTGATTTTTGATCAGAATTTGGTAGGCGGCCGGAACAATTGCTCGGCCAATGAGTGAACAGGCGTCTGTAGGTCAAACCTAATGAACTTCAGTCTAGGAAGTACTTGAATACTTGCTGAAAGAAGCCCCCAACTCCAATTTTTCTCTTTTTATGGGATCCCCAATCTGCTGACTGAGTCTCATCAATAAATCCCCCTCCAGTGTGACGTATCTGCATATGTCACTGATCACAGTGACCAGTTGCAGGACAAAATCATAAAATATTCTGAACGTTTTTATGTTCATTTCCAGAAGAACACGTTTGATCCCAGCCTCCTGTTAGATCTTGGCTCACAATACCTGAAAAACGAGCAGCCGGAGCTTATGGGTCCCCATTCTGAACAACTTGGGGCAGCACAGTCAAACCAATACGGCATGAATCAACCCATGGGCCAGCAAAATCAACAACAACATAATCAGCAACAACAACAGCAGCAGCAGCAGCAACAACGACAGCAACACTACAATCGAGACAGGGATCTTACCCAGGGTGATCAGGGAATATCACCTGTGTACATGTTCACCGACCGGGTCATCATCTTTGTGTTCTCGGCAATCTTCGTGGTGCTGCTTATTGTAACCATGGTACTCATTTTCCTCATACGGCGTCGGCGCTTCATGGAAATGCACCCTGTTCGGACAAACAAGGACCCTGGAAAGCGTAAGTCTGTCTAAAAATTTCCTACCTCCTGACAGATACACACTTTTTAACTGTCGAGTTAAGTCGACAAATACTAATGGCGTTTTTTTCTTAGTAAAAAAGAGACTTCGAATTAGGCAAGGTGATCAAAAGTACAGCAGGGGTGCGCGAATCGATTCAGAGCAACTTGTTATTATCAGGATTGATGGGGATTTGGAAATCGTCTTAGCAAGCATATGACCGTCGTTACTGATGAAGTCCACCAAGTGCGCAGCAGCTTGGTTGGCGCAGGGACGATGATTTGCGCGTGAATGTACACCTGCGCTGCATCTGCCTTACCGTCACCCCTTCACCTACCCGAACCCGGTCTCAGATCATAATCAAGAAACTCGGAGGCGAGATCGGGCACAGTGGGGAACAAGGCTAAACAGCCTGTTTACACGTGCCTTTCACGCCTGGTCCACACACAATGGACCAGGTCCTCACAAAAATAAATATAAGGGGCAGCTCGAGTCCCAATTGCGTCGATGTACCGTGGAGGCCACATGCAGAAGGGGTCACTGCAGCCAGAATTTCCACCCTGAGAGGAGGGTGAAGATCTCCTGTCAGTTAGTAACCTTCTAAGCCACAACTTTGATAGGTCAAAAGCGCGATGACATGTTTATAGTGAGGAATCTGCGCTGACAGTCGAGGGATATGGTTTCACAAAATTGAATTTACTCTCCCTTCCCTTTCTCAGGCAACAGACCACTGCTCGAACCGGCCAGTAATCTGATACGGGGATCGGGCGCAGATGGCTAATGTCGCGTGAGACTGAGCCTAGGCCTGCTAAGACACCACACAGGTGTGGCGGCATATGTAATGAGTGCGCAGCCTGAATAATGCGTGCCAAGTCCTCATCTAGCTCTTGTGTTGGTCTACCGCCTGGCCCATTTGAGTAGAAAACAGCTAATGGTTTCCTTGATTGTAGATGGCTTTAATATCCCGTAAACTTCCTGTCATGTTGATTATACTAGCATAGCAAACGACCTATTCTGCTTCTTCTATGATCCCAAAGTGTCAAACTTCTTGATTTACTTGACAGCTGACGGGAAGTCCAGTTTAAATGCACTTACTCGAAAGTTCGAAATGGTTAATATAAGCTAATATGGGCCTTAGGTAAATCTGATGAGATGTTATAGGAAACCTGGTTATTCGAATTAGATCTACTATTTATAACTTGCCTGTAATTGTCACAATTGGAACATTTTAAAAGCAGACGCTGAGAAAGTAGGAAATTCAACCATGAAATTATGGATACGGTGATACAACGCTGCCAATCCGGATTCGTGCCAGATGGACTTCGTTTGAGCTATTGCGTAACTGTGCAAGCACTGCTTGTGCTAACCATCAACAAAAATTGTACGACCCCCCTAACGAATATAATTGATAGATATAAGTAGAATACGGGAAGAGTTGCAATAGGGGTGGAAAGTTTCGAGAAAGAAAGAGGGCGGTTAGGCATTTTCAGTGAAAAGTCATTGATATACCCATCGTCCTCGGGTAAATGAGCTTGTTTTCATGCAACCAGACCGTAATACTGTTATGGTCTTTTCACAAGCCTTAATTGTCGCCTGTCAAACAACGCATCGATGGAATCTCTAAAGGAGAACTGAACAGCAAGGGCGAAAGAACAGCAGTGTATTGCCACAGACTAAGAGCGATCTTAAAGTTCAACAAAGAACTTACGAGCACATTCAGTCGGACGGCGATCGGACCAATGAGATAGTGGTCGTCAGGGGGTAGCATCCGATTGGTCCTATAAATCACCATGTCGGCAGCTTTCGCGACCACAGCGCGCATGGCATGTTGCAGATCGCTAACGCCGCGTAAAAGTCGTCAGGGCGGCGTGAGCGCGAATCGGTTAGGGCGGCTTCTTCTAAAAGTACACTCTTACCTATCCATATCTACCTATACGCTAGCCCAACCCTAACCCCAATTCAAACTCTGGCCTGTACCCTGACTCTGAACCAAATGATAACCCTAACTTTAACCCTATTTATCGTGTTTTTTCAAGGTTAGAATTTGTTGCCGAGTTAGGAGGTCGCACAAGAAGTCCAGGCTTCGATTTCTCTTGACTAATTATAGACAGGCGAGCTTCTTTGCCTGTTTGGATTGTCTTTTACTCCCAGACTACCTCGAGAAACATTCAAATAGCTGGAATCTGCTCCTTATTTCAGTTCTCGGAAATCTAAAACGCTGGACTAGGATATGCGTACAGCTGACAATTAAATACAATGAGAGTAGTTGTACTTCGTTGTTTTGGGAAATCTGTGCTGAGTCAGCCGTTCAGGCAATTTTCAGGCAACTCAGAACTTACTGAGATCGCTCGGTCTTACGGTCGGAAAATGCGAGCACAAAGCCGGTTGGCCACCAATATTCTACGTTTTGCAATGGCAACTCCCAAGTGCCCTCTACATGTAATCAAAATTTACGCGCGCAACCGTCGTTATAACTATTATGCCATCTGCATTTCCATGTCTTTTACAAATATTTAAATGCACCACATCAGTAGACCGTATATAATGAAATGCGGTGGACAGGAAATTAGGGATACTAAGCTGAAAAGTAAAGTTCTAACAGTAGGTCTGTAGAAGGCGAAAGTTAGGTCTCGAAAACATCCGACTTCTGACAGAGTTCAAAACCAGCGGTTGTAAAAGTTCAACTTTGCAAACTGGTCTACTGTGCTGGACTTTTAGTGCTTCCTAGCAGACACTATGTGATCTCGGATCACCAGGTGATCTCGGATCATGCACTCCAACGCTTGGTGACTGAGGATGGCACGTTTGTCGCCTGGGCTGCTGTGCCTGCCTGGGTACGCGCGTGTGCGTATGCTGCGGTCGGCCAGACCGTGACGTCAGTCAGCAGCCGCTCGTTGGGCAGGTTAATAACCTTTACGCAGCGGGGCCCTGAACAAAGGCACCAGGCATCGCAACCATCGCTGTCGACTAGAGTTTTCGCACTTTCCAACTTATTTGGACAATCTGTGGTGGTTTCAAAATTCTGCTCCAGAAACCAAATGCATGGTGTCAGAACCGACATACTGGCTGAGTGACACTCTGGTGACTGTCTTCTTCGAGGAAGGCAGGATTAACCACTTGAAAGATCTAATTGCAGGTTGTTGTTGTTGATGATGCTGCTGCTGCTGATGATGATGCTGCTGATGAGGATGATGATGAGGAGGTGGAGGAGGAGGAGGGGGGAGGAAGAGGATGATGTTGGACCAAAAAATACTCCTTGCGAAAGCCGGCTGGGCGAATGGGGCGGCTTGATAGAAGGATGTATTTTTTCACCGCAATGATCCGAAAGGGCGCGTTTAACTTCAGCCTATCAGGCACCCCTAGATTCCTCCGGACGAGAGAAGAGAAATATTCGCAGTGCTGAAATACTGCTTACGTCTTATAAACTGCCGACACCCGAAGGTATTACGAGCGCATGAGCTTACAAAAGTTTATAAGTCAGACCCAAGAACCCGGTTACTCAGTCGCAAGTCCTCTCTGAAGGAAGTTCAGATGTCCATTACCTCCAGACCTAAAAGTCAGACCGCGTCACCCGGGGTTCCTGGTGTCCCCATCGGGCCAACGCTCCGTCCTTTTATCAGGAACGTAGATCTTTTTGCCAGCATCCAACTGGGGCGCCGTTTATGTACATTGTCATGTTACTGCCATCCCACATTTCGTACAGGAACCTTCCTTACGTCTCCCTCTTGTCACCCACCCCCACTCTCGTGAAGCTCAGATAGGTTGACAAAGTTCAGGGGTACACAACCCGTTCTCACACTGAGGACATTGGAGCGACGCACGATCAAACAAAAGCACGCTTTCAATGTACTGAGACGTGCATTTGATCATCTTTCGTGCCCATAATCTCAAATTCGCCCTCGAGAACACATCCACACAGACAAGAAGAGAGGGTGGGAGGAGGGGGTGGTGGGAGGAGGAGGAGGAGGAGGACGACGAGAGCAAACACCACTGTGTGGTAAAATATTCATGTATGCAGACTATGAGACCCCTGAAGCCCCCGAGACCAACCACTCCGCGGGGTGAGGGAGAGGGTGAAGGTATTTAGAGGATGCGTGTGTTGGTATTGCTCCCGCTCGGCGTGCGTGCGTGTGTGCGTGCGTAAACATGTCAAAGTCCACACGAGTTGGACTCAGGCGCAAACATGCGCGCACACACACACACACAGGGAAGGAAGGTGGCGCTTCTGCTTTGATTTATAAGCTAGCGGCACAAAAGGGACATCTCGAGGCGCTGGGCGGCAAAGAATTGTGTTGAGAGGATGCTTTGACAATGCACTTGCAATGATGCAAAAAAAGCAAATTCTTAGGATAAGACAATAGAGCACACTTGGATATGGCCTGGGGTGTTAGAGCCAGAAAAACCTACCCTAAAGAACTGTACTCAAGCCAAGGTTGTAGAGGTGTCTTGTATGGCCACCTAGGGAGGACAAGAGAATAGAAACCGCCTCGTCCGCTTGAAATAGATGGCCTTGCGGTAAATTTCAGGAAGGGTAAACACACCCGTGTATTAACGCAAACACTTACCATAACATCAATCTAAACTGTCACCTTAATCTTAACCCTAGCCCTACTCTAGACCTTAACCCTGCAGGTATCTTGATAAAAACTTAACCCTTAGCCTACTCATGACCCAAACACCAACTTTGACCTTAATCTCAAACTTAAACCTGACCCTAACATTCACCTTAATTCTAAACATAATTTTCCCGGATATTCAGCGCAACGGTATTATGGGCGGTTCCTATTCCCGCTTACTGTTTAGGCGGACATACTAACAAAGTTGCTGTTTATAGATCTAAACAGAAAAATACGCATTTTGAGCGGATGACCATCGAAAGGAGGGCAAGATCTTGAGATCGATGTTTCTTTCCATTAACTGGTTTAAAAATTCGTTACCGTCAGTTGGAATGAAAGATAAAAACGAAATTGTACATTCAAGATTTGGGTGAGGTTGAGGGTAAATACTGCGGTACCCAAGCATGTGATCAAACACCAGAAAGAACAGTTTCGTCGAGTTATTTGCCTCGTTAGTGAATAAAAAAATTTGAATTATAAAGGAGTGCCCATCGTTGGCACTGCGCCACCAGACCAGTGAACCTCTACTACACATGATCGCAGTTAAGCTTCAGTGAATGACTTATTCGTTGGCGAAGCCTTTTTTTGTGAGACCTGTGAAAGACTGTAGGCGCCGAATTGTCGGCAAATGCTGGTTGAATATGTGCACTCCACTTGTCCTAGTCAACTCGTTCAGACCTTAACCTGGTTTAGCAAAAAACAAAGTCACAAACAATCTAAATTCTGACGCGAGGTCTGTGTGCGTGCGTTTGATAGGTACTCTAAGTATTGTAAATACTTTAAAATTGTTTTAATGCGAGCTATCAGCATGCATTTCAACACCCAAGAAAATTCTACTAATAAAGGGAGGGAGTTAGTTGGACTGGGAAATATGGACCCGCTACGTACCATCGGGGATTATGGGTCTTTTTATGGTTATGTTCAGTGGTAGAAGGGCTAGGATTCGAATTAGGTTAATAAAGAACTGGCGTAGGCACTGGAATAGGGATCCCATGGAATTTAGCGTGCAGCTACATCTAATACGAGATTCCATATTTCCTTTTCTGACCAGAGATTTGTATAAGCCTTCCCGACTTCGTTGGCATCGTCAAACATACATCCCAAAAATTTCAGCCAAGTTGACTCCAGCTTTCACTGTGAGCCGCAATCTTTCAGTTGCTATGGCACATATCAAGCTCACATGAATATTTCTGGACAAATTGCACGAGCGTGCGCTGAGAGGAAATCAGAGGGGGGTTAATAGGTCTCACACTCAGAGCAGTCATATGAGGACCTTTAGCATTTCTAAGTTTGCCATAGTTGCGCTTGGCATGTTCTTCCAAGGCTGTTTCCTCACAAGCCTGGGACTGGGAGCTGTTAATTAATGCTAACCTAGGCTATATTGGAGCAGCTGATCGATGTCACAAGAAGTCAACACCATGCCAATGGAGACCAGCTTTTAAGGTTAGTTTGGTGAACTTCGGTTACTGAATTTCTTTCTAGATTAGGGGACTATTTATAAGCAGCTAGTTATATTGAGAACTCTCGTTAACGAATAATCCACAGGCAAACGACTTAATGAGAATTTCGAGATTTTCGCAGGGGACGATAGGCTGGGCAGTTCGTGAACTCTGCCTAACAGGGCAACCTACTCTTCACCCGCAGCGCCTTTTGCCCTTGGTAAATCTCCTCCTCCTCCTCCTCCTCCTCCTCCTCCTCCTCCTCCTCCTCCTCCTCCTCCTCCTCCTCCTCCTCCTCCTCCTCCCTCCTCCTCCTCCTCCCCTCCTCCCTCCTCCTCCCTCCTCCTCCTCCTCTCCTCCTCCTCCCCCTCCTCCTCCCCCTCCTCCCACCTCCCTCTTCCCCCTCCTCCTCCTCCTCCTCCCCCCTCCTCCTCCTCCTCCTCCTCCTCCTCCTCCTCCTCCTCCTCCTCCTCCTCCTCTTGGACTGAAGTACCTGGAATCATGGGACACCAGTGAATGAGTGCTCGGTATAATGAAATCCCTAAATGAAACTAACTATTTACTGTCTTTTTCCCTATTGGTTATCGTTTTTTACTTTCAGTTTTAATATATGCGGGTGTTCTTTACATATTATTTGTTGGTAGAAGTAGCATTGGTTACCGATTCTCAAGAGGAAGTTTTGATGCTCATAGTACAAACCCCAGCTAGAGACGAAGTCTTAATCGGCCCACAAGTGATAGGCCTGTTGCATTCTTCATCGCGTCATAACAATCGCTGCTGACGAACGAGTGGTGTAGCCGAAAGGAGTCCAACCAACGATAGATTTGATCCCTCCCATTTGCACAGAAGTGCTCTTGCCAAGGCTATACTTCAAAGCGGCTATTGCAACTTCATCTCCAGTCCCCAGAACCAGGTTATACTGCCAGTCGGAAAGGTTCTAAGTACTGCTTTCCAAGAGTCCATTTTACTGAAGGGGCCGACCTTCAGTCCAATCGTGCTTTGAAAGCAGTTTGTGCTTCATAGTAACTCGGATAATAGGCTGTGCAAGGGCCAAAATAAGCCGGTCGTTCATGCTAATAGATTAACCAGTCATGAGCAAACTTAATTTTTCAACAGCTCAGTGGTTGTATAGACAAAACAGGGGGAAAATCACTTCCAAAACCATACGGACAATTCTGAAGGTTACAATCAGAAGACACGGTGCAGGGGGGACGCCAAGCAACTGGGTCAGACTAAACAATGCTGTCTGACGCTGAACGACATGGTCAGTGCGTCAAACATGCGCACCTGTGGTAGGAGTCTACGGAAGCTTTGAACAACGCCGTATCCACTTGATGAACTGGTTCTGCAACAAGCAAAAGAGCAGGAGGTCGCAGCAGCATCCTCCTCCACCCGTGTGGGAAACAATTTAACCCGTCTGCCTGATTGTCATCTACAAGAGCTCCTCAGAGAGCAAACTTCATCTGCTAGAAGTTGGTAGCGACAGCGCCCACACACATAAGCACACACTTGACTGTTTTCGAGAAGAAAAATATCCACCCGTATGCCTCCGCGAGATTTTCCACCACTTGAGGGCGAATGGCGCATAACAGGTGACTGCCCGAGTCATGAGCCTTCAACATCGTTAGCGAGAGCCGAAACAAAGCAGGCATGTGAATGTACCCGCTGTGGCATTCTTACCTGCTCCGTCTATTCTCTCTTCTGCCCAGTGCTGGTACAGTTTCAGTTTAAACTGACAGAATAGGGTTAAGAAGGGGGGGGGGGAGAGGGTAGACCTGGGTGGGTGAGGGAAGTTTTGCCAAACCAAATTTGTCTAACTTGTTGTGACACCGCCGGACATACGCAGCCAAGTAGTTGCTACCCTATCACCTCCCGTCCTCTCGAAACCCCGTTTTTTTAGACTGAGAGTTGGAGGATACTTATGGAAGACTCCAAAAGCGAATGGGAGAAAGAGCGAGAAAGAGGGGGTCGTAAGGGCGCTTTTCGGGATTTTGCTACTGGCAGTAAAAGCGTATTAACTGCTTTCTTCTCACACGCAGTCACCCGACAGCGAGAAGAGATACAAAAGCCTGCAGAGGGAGGGATTTTTGACCGTGTGGATAAACCGTTACACACACAATGACGTGAATGCCCGTTCGAGAGGCGAAGATTGTACACGTGGAGCGTGGGTGATTTTCGATCACAAACTGGTGTGAAAACTTGGCGTTACTCACTTACAGGGATGCCAATGCGAAAGTGGTCGGAAGACACTGATCGTCTCTTGTATTCCCAGAAAGCACCCAGAGTCCCGCCAAAGGGTCAGAGGTTATAGTCACCTGCGTATCAGGGCAATTCCAGTCCGGTGCACTCTGATCGATAAGGACGGGGCGAGTAAATCGATCACGTTTGTCAGATCATGCAACCAAACCACTTGCGTCTGCCACGGTGTCAGTAATCGAATGATTTGCCGCAATTTACTGTTGCGCACCTCACTGATGCGCATTCATATACAGGTCTGTCGGATATGCTGTAGACAGTGGCTGTGGGATATTTTTGGTGGTATACACGTCATCTTCCATCTGCAGTTGTGTAAATCGTCCTTCCAACTGCAACTTCAGTCGCTTCTTTCAAATAACTACTCGCCAATTTGTTGAAATACGTAGGATATGGTCTTTTGACACAGCGTGGTAAGCCCTATTAATTCTCAAATTTCGTGCTCTAAACCCAGTTAATTGCCTGAATTTGACTAACGCACATAATTCGACTAATTCACCGCAAGATTGTGATAATCATCTGGACTGGTCCTGATAGCGCTTCACGGCCCTAGAAGACTGGTGATGTTTTGGTAAAGGCTCTTTAGATGACCAGGAAAAGGCCTCCAATGGAGGACAGTGTGGCGACCTGGAAAGGTGGATTTCTGCCCTTTCTGCTCTGGGTGCCTTTCACTACATAGGCATTGGGAGGGTACCGCGGTGTAGCTTGCTTCTGTTTCGTTTTTTTCATAAATGGCACATTGACTGGCGCCCATGACTTCTCCCTACATATCGACAGTCATTTGTTGCCGCAGTACTGTAATGTCGGTTTTTTTCCGAAGACCTAGAACTGAAGTTTGGGTACGCATTTGTGAATAAAGACTGAAGGCTTTTAAATTTTATCCTATGCACGCTATTTTGCTGTTAGATTTGGTGAAGTAAGTAGATCACCCTTCAAATATTCCGGGCAAAGTATCGAGAAGCCGGAAAGATTGCCCTGACCAGTTTCTACGGCACCACAAGCAGTAAAATCACTACTTAAGGTTTGCATAGATTACATATGTTTTTTTCAACGTTCAAAAATGTTTTATTGACACATATGATAAACGCGCTTGCTTTAACCAGGCTAATCTAAAAACGGATCTCTTTAAGTTAACAGTCAATGTCATAAAGTTGTGCATATCATAGACTCTTTGGGACACTATATACAGTCATAAAATCTCAGGAATTTCACAAAATAATAATCTTACTCAAAATCAAACCCATTTTATAAACACATAAGACAGTTCGACCGTCGTAAGCCGACGATGTCCACCGTATGCTCCATGGGAAAGTGGAGCAGGGACGGTGACTTGCGCGGGATTTATTTTAAAGTGAAAGTAGACTTGCGCTGCATCTACCGCACTCTCTACTCCTATCCCCCACCTGAGCCCGGTGTCAAGACAGAGTCAAGAAGACCGGAGGCGGGAGAGGACGCAGTTGGCTGGCGCGGCTGGGTCCCCTAAGTCTTAGCCGCCCCTAGGCGTGCCACCACACCTCCATGTTCGGCATTTGTTATGGGAGAGCAAGCCGAATAACGCCTGCCATGCCCTAATGTGGCTCCCGTGTTGGTCCAACGCAACTACCACGTGGCCCATTTAGGGGGCAAGCACACACACACACACACGTGGCAGTTTGACCATCGATTTTGACGATGTCCACCGTATGCTCCACACTAGGTGGTGCAGGGACGGTGACTTGCACGTGAATTAGTTTTAAGTGATAGTAGCCTTGCACTGCAGCTACCGCACTCTCTCCTCCTCCCCCACCTGAGCCCGGTGTCAAGACAGAGTCAAGAAGACCGGAGATGGAGAGGGCGCAGGTGGCTGGCGCGGCCGGAGCCACCCCTGGGCGTGCCACCAAACCTGGCTCGGATCCCACGGAGTGGGAGTGCCATAAAGGCCACATTAAGAAGGAGCCATTGCAACCTGACTCTCAGTCCGCCAGTCAGCCACTCCACACAAAACACACATTGGGCTGACCACGCGGTCCGAGTTATCCCGTCAGTTGGCAACCTTCCAAGCCACGGCTTTTAGCGCACCGCGCGTCAGATTGTTTATTGTGAGGAAAATACGCTGAGCTCTCGACCTCACTCTCTCCCCCACCCCCACAATCAGACCACTGTCCGAGCCGGTCAGTTGTCTGATGCGGAAGCGGGCGCAGCTGCTGGTGACCTCGTCTACGTGTTCTTCGTACATGACCTGGCCCACCAAACACAAGCGCCAGGATTTCACACAACAGGGGGTTGAACGGCTTACATCTCACATGTGTGAGATAGCCATAGGTCACGTTAAGAAGGAGCCATCGCAGCTTGACTCTCATACCACTCTCAGATAAACACATAATATTAGAAGGAATGTCGAAGGATACAAGGAAGATTAGGACGGTTATTTCGGGCCTACTGGTAGTCGAAAGCGATCCATGGAGGCTGAGTAACGGATCAGATCAAGATAAGGTATTCATTCCGTGCACTATACGGCTGCTTACGGGGCTCTCTATAGGAAATTAAGCGCTAAAGGTGACGAAAGGGTTCAATAATATCGCCAACTCAATGAATGATTGTCACACACTACATCTTATGGTGAGTAGAGTGTTACACACTGCTTTCAGCTTCAAACAAACTCTACAAACAGAGCCTGAATTAATGTCTATCACCAATTAAAAATTGATAGCATATAAATGCCAGGACAAACTAAGGTGTCCTGTGTATACCGGTCAAAAGAATAGAAAAGGCATGGCCCATCCTAGAAATAAGAGTTTATCATACGTTATCCCACCATGCTGAGATGGTCAGTATTTCCTGCAAACATAACGTTTGATTTGTATTGGCGCACAAACGTCTAATGCTGTTTAAAAATCGCAAAGGTTATAAAAATAAAGTACCGAGTTCATGACAAAAAATAAGCTATTCCCATTGTTGAACAAAATTTGCTCTGTATGGTAAATTTTGATCGCCCGAAAACATAAGGATTAATATACAAATGCAGTCGTTTGGAGCGATGTAGATAAAAAATGCGAAAGTAAAGAAGATAAGGGGATTTAAAACCCCACCTAAAAAGAGACCAACACCGATAGTTTTAGCCTGTATAAATGAAAAAGCCATAAATCTCGTGATGGAGATTCTGACAGATAGCCCTTGAGAAAACAATGGCAGATGTTGTTGTCATCAGTTAAAAGACATCTGTCTACCATCTGCACGGTGTTTACGAACTTGCTTCTGATTTCTGGTGCTGTTCTGAATGAGTGCTTGAATGACGAACAAGCTATGGATAAGTTAAAGTAACTGTAGTCTTAGTTTTCCACTACGACTGTCTGTCTTCCTCTGTCCACACGTAAACTTTCAGATTTCAACCAAGAAGGTTTTTTGCTGCATTCAACAACTGGTGCTATTTTCTGTTTCCCAACATTTTATCACTCCATAGACTATTTGCGAGGGTTTTGTTTTTTAACCTCACAGAAGACAAAGAATAATGTCGTAAGGTTTTAAAATAGCAACATTCTTCGTTTGATCTAACTTTCTTTTGAAAAATAGGTAGATAGGAATGACATGTACGATCGCCTAATCAGGACACGGGAAAATTAACACCCTGTCCCCTTAACACAGGTTGCTTTGCGAAGAATTTCGAGAAGGGTAAAAATTGTCATGACTTAAAACTAGCACTAACCGTAACATAAAACTAAGCGTCAATCTTAATATTAACTCACGTACTGCCCCAAACCTAGCCATCAGTTCGAGCGTTGTAGTCCGACGATGTCCACCGTATGCTCCATGGAAGGGTGGTGCAGGGACGGTGACTTGTGCGCAAATTAATTTTAAGTGATAGTAGAATTGCACTGCATCTAACGCACTCTCTCTTCCCATACCCGCCTGTACCCGGTGTCAAGACAGTCAAGAAGACCGGAGGCGAGGTAGGGCGTAGATGGAGCGTTTCCCACGTAGTTAGAGAGCGGGTTGCGGTATGAGACTGCACATACGCGTGCCCATGTTCGGTACGCGCCTCCTTCCCATGTTCGGCATTTTTTATGGGACCGAATCCAAAATAACGCTTGCCGCACCCTGATTTGGCCCCAAACCTAGACGACAGTTCGACCGTCGTAGTCCGACGATGTCCACCGTATGCTCCATAGGAAAGTGGAGCAGGGACGGTGACTTGCGCGGGATTTAGTTTAAAGTGATAGTAGACTTGCGCTGCATCTACCGCACTCTCTCCTCCTATCCCCCACCTGAGCCCGGTGTCAAGACAGAGTCAAGAAGACCGGAGGCGGGAGAGGACGCAGGTGGCTGGCGCGGCTGGGTCCCCTAAGTCCTAGCCGCCCCTAGGCGTGCCACCACACCTCCATGTTCGGTATTTGTTATGGGAGCGCAACCTGAATAACGCCTGCCGTGCGCTAAATTTGCCCCCGTGTTGGTCCAACGCATCTACCACGTGGCCCGTTTAGGGGGCACGCAAACCTAGACACAACCGTTAACACGAACCCAAACCTCAACCCTTAACATATAACTGACCCTTACTGAAAGTCGAATTTTAACCCTAACCTGAAACATAACCCTAGACTTCGCCCTAACAATCACCTTTATCTCAGATCTATCTTATCCAGAATTCTTGCCAAGCTATATGCATTGCGAGTGGTTCCTATGCCCCTGTCTTGAGTAGGAGGCCATAGAAGTCATCCTTACTCACTACTTGAGTACCAGCTTTCCCTTTTCCGAAGTAAGTCTTCTGGAGTTTGCTTCTATACATTATTTGATTTGACTCCATAAGAAACCTTTGAATTCGCCCAATGCATACAAGTTATAATCCCCTTAAACGTGGAATGAGTTAACGTTTCTAAAAAGCCGTTACTTCTTTAGGCATATTTCGCTTTCTTTTTATATAACGTCAAGGAAAATGCCATTTTCTGGATACTTATCAACTAGAACGTTCATTTGGTTTCTTGAATTTTCACCTCATTCTCACACAAGATGCCCAATGCTTGGGCTTATCGTTAAGGCTATCAATGTAGATTTTAACCAAATGGATTTCCGTAGAAAAGGTTAAACGAAATGATGAATTTTATGCTTCCTTGGGGAATATTTAATCAGGTCGACATGTTCTGGTTCAGTGCTACCAGTTAAATGCCACAACGTCTGAAATTTCAAACAGAATGCTTATCTGCAAACTAATATTTTTTATAAAAGGAAATTTTTTACCTTTGCATCCAGTATGCATTGGGTGCTTTTAAGTCGTCCATTCTATTTGCGGATTACCACGCGCACACGTTAGTTCGACCGTCGTAATCTGACGATGTCCACCGTATGCTCCATAGAAGGGTGGTGCAGGGACGGTGACTTGTGTGCAAATTAGTTTTAAGTGATATAGAGAATTGCACTGTATCTACCGTACTCTCTCTCTTCCCTTACCCGCCAGTGCCCAGTGTCAAGACATAGTCAAGAAGGCGGGAGGCGGGGTCGGTTGCAGATGGATCATCTTCCACCGAGTGGGAGGGGTGGGTGCGGCACGAGTCCGCACCTACGCGTGTCCATGTTGGGCATGCGCAACTCTCAAGTTCGGCATTTGTTATAGGACCACATCCGAGAATAATAACGCCTGCCGTACCTTGATTCGGCTCCCATGTAAAGCCAGCGCGACTACCACGCGGCGCGTTTTGGGGGCACAACACACACACACGACAGTTTGGCCGTCATAGTCCGATTATGTCCGTCGTATGCTCCACAGAAGGGTGGTGCAGCGATGGTGACTTGCACGTGGATTAGTTTTAAGAGAAAGTAGACTTGCACTGCATCTACCACACACTCTCTTCCTCCCCCACCTGAGCCCGGTGTCATAACAGAGTCAAAAAAAAAAAAACCAGAGATGGCAGAGGGCACAAGTGACTGGCTGGGGCAGTGCCGCCACACCTGGCTGGGGTCCCGAGGAATGGGAGTGCCATAAAGAACACACTAAGAAAGAGCCATTGCAGCTTGACTCACACAAAACACTCACTGGGCTGACGATGCTGTCTGAGTTAGTTCGTCGGTTAGCAAACTTCCGAGCCATGCATTTTAGTGCACCGCGATAGTTTCAAGCGCGTTAGCGTGTTTATAGTGAAGAAGAAATGCGCTGAACCGTCGTCCTCATTCTCTCCTCCATCCCCAAAATCGGACCACCATCCGGGCCAGTAGATTAAAAAGTATTCATCGCCGCCTCACTCTCAAACCACCAGTCAGCCATTCTAAATAACACACATTGAACTGACTGCGAGATGTGAGATTAATTGTCACTTGAAACCTTCCAACCCACATCGCTGATTGCCCCGTGATATTTTCGAGCTCAGGTCATACATGCAGCAGAGAAGCCATATTGAGAAGGAGCCGAGCCTCATGCTTGCCTCCCAATCAGTTATGCAGAGTGAGAGCATGTTCATTATGGTGTAGCGTGTGATAATGTGAGGTGCATAGGCTGATGAAAAGAGATGTAGTGTTGTGGTATAGCTGACGATGTTTTACCGCAGGTTCTCATGGAGACACATGTGACCTAATAGGTCGATGTGGTGTGTGAATGTGCGTCGGCAGTGCGGACAGTTGAGTCGAGTGCGGCGGGTACATGTTGGTCCGCCTGGCACTGGTTCGCCGGTCTCTATGTGAGGGATTCACAAGTGACCGACCAGGCCGATGCGTGATGTGCATGTGTGGAGACAATGAAGACAAGGTAGGTCAGGTGGTGCTGTGTCTGGGGACTCTGCTGCTGGTAATTGTAGTCGAGCTCATGGGAGGAATATGGGCAGTGTGGATGGGTGTGCAAGCTGTGTTGACATCGCGGTGGATTCCACTTTCGTAGATGCGCATGTGACCGATCAGGCCAATGCGGTGAGCGAATGCGCATGGGCAGTGAGGGCATTGGAGGTGGCGGACTCTGCTTCATGTTGGTGCTATAGGCACTCGTTTGCCAGTCTCTGAGCGATAGTTTCGCAAATGACTGACTAGGCCTATGTGTGAGTTGAATGTGCGATCGCAATGTGGACAGGTTAATACCAAATCCCCATCGCTGATACTGGGAGGTGGAGGTAGCAGGTGGGAGGGAATCGGAGGTGGCCATTGAGGTGACGAGGGTGAGGCAAGTGGTTTTCATCACCGTGCTCGGCGCAGGGGTGGTGGAGGGAGGATGGTGTCGGTGATGGTGGGTGGCGGGGCATCGATGAAGTGGATATCAGTGATTGGGGTGAGCATCGTCGTTGGGTCTGAGGCATATGTGGCAGAGTTTGTTGTTGTGGAATTGTTGTTGCATTGAGTTCAAAGATTTTTGAACAGGCCAATTTGCGTCGGCAGCGCGGGCACGCTGGCAGGGCATGGACATTGGCGGTGTTGATCCGGGGCACTTGTGACTTGCATGCCACCCTTTTGGCCTTAGCATCGGCGATCCACTTGGCTTCGTATATTGCTGCACCTGTCTTCACGGATCTTCTCCATGTCGGTCTATCCTGGGCGAGGCCCTCACAGGTCCCCGGGTTGATTTGCAGTTGCTTCAGAGATTTCTTCAAAGTGTCCTTGTTGTGTCTTTTTTGACCTCCCATTCAGCAAGCACCCGTAGCGAAATCTCCATAGAAAAGTCGTTTGGGTAGTCGCTCGTCATCCATTCTCACCAGGTGTCCGCTCCATCGCAGTTGCACTTGCCTCAGCATGGTGTGGATGCTGAGGATTCTGGTCCGCTACAGGACTTCCGTGTCCGGGATCCTGTCTTGCCATCTCAGCTTTAGTATTCTGCGGAGACAGTTGAGATGGAAGTGATTCAGCTTCCTGGCTTGGTTCGAGTAGACGGTCCAGGTCTCGCTCCGTAAAGCAGTGTCGTCAAGACGACGGCCCTGAACATCTTCAGTTTGGTGTTCATGTGAATACCGTGGCGATTCCACACGGAGGCCTGCAGCCGACCGAAAGCCTAACTAGCTTTGGAGATCCGTTGAGCAACCTCGTCGTCGATTCTCGTGTTGCGTGACAGCATGCCTCCCAGATAAGCAAAGGTTTCCACATTTTTGAGTTGAGTGCTGTTGACATTGATTCGGGGAGCATTGTATTCCGCGCTATGTGGTGGCTGGTGCATGACCCCCGTTTTGGCTGTATTGATTGTAAATCCAAAATTGGCGCAGCCTGCGACGAAGAGGTCCACGTTCCTTTGCATGTCCTCCTCCGTCACTGTGTTAAGGTCGCAGTCATCCGCGACGAGCAAGTCATGAACTGTACCAGTAGACACGCGCATTTTGGCCTGCATACGCCGACTGTTGAGAAGGTGTCCTTCAGTTCTGTAGGCGATGTGGATCCCAGGCTGCTCATCACGGTAGGCGTCCATCAGCATAGCAGATGACGTGAGGCTGAAGAGGGTGAGGGCCAATATGCAGCCCTGCTTGACTCCGTTTGTCACTGCAAATGCTTCGTATCCCGTTCGGTTGTCAGTGACGCGTGCCATCATCCTGTCGTGAAGCTAACGCTCCATGTGCGTGAATCGCTCAGGACAGCCGAATTTCTGTATGATTTTCCACAGTCTGGCGCGATTCACCATGTCAAATGCTATTGTCAGATTCACAACGCACACATACATACGTAAACATACTCACTTCCCTACACCATTTACTGTTTTAGTTCAAGTTCGGAGCAATATGGAGGGGCCGGTTCTGCAGTGTACCACCAATTCCCTGCAGTTGATCCATCCGGACGGAGGGGCAGGAACAACAGGCAAGGCAACCGTTTTCTTCCGCAAAGAAGTACCTTCTGATGGCACCTCACAGGCCGACTCTGATGGCCGAAGTGGGCTTGGTACTGACAGCTATCCCCAGCAGACGCTCATAACCAGCGAGGACTCCTACACTCTACTCAAAACACTGGGCAGAAATCAGATGACCACAATATCAGCAGGCGAGGTAAGCCCAAGCCCTACACCCCTTCAATTCCTGGTGAACAGATTGGATTTGGGAGAATTTTCAGAGCGATGTGGATGGTACATGAAGCACATTTACCTGTCGTATTCATAGCTTCGGTAGGTGCTTTAGCAGTCTCAAAACGACAATAAATAGGAGTGTTAACCAGATCTGGGCAGAACTAAAATGTCTGAACTCCCGGCCCTTCGGAAACACTACGTAACGATGTGAATGCGTTGTCCGTTAAGTTCGCTCCTTACTGACAGGGTCGCATATATTGACTCAAATTTAATTTCGGATTATGCCGGAATGGCAGAATAATCCGCAGCATCAGCACGTTCACTTGGTTGAAGTTTTTGAAGGTTATATACATAGGAAATCTTCAGGAAGAAATCCATTCGGTCGTTCAGGTACATTTTTCACAGATTTCAAATGTTCTTTTGATGAGTTTAGTCAGTACCCAGATTGCTGAGAACTTAGCCAGGGTGGAATCCCTAATATAAAATGTCAACGTTGACCTAATTTAAGGTAATATATTTCAGATAGAAAAGATACGGTTTTTCTTCGCGTCATAACGCGAAAACATTATAGACTGAAGGGATGGCTCATTGTTTACAAGATATTATAAATAAACGTTGATTCAGAGCTCCACATGCAGAGAGGACTTTTTAACCGGGTCCACGACAGTGGTAAGTAAAGAAGACAACCCTGAAACAATTCACATAGAGCAGATTGCTGGCTGTTAATTGAGAATCTTTTAAATCAGTTTTGTTATTTGAAAGAAGGAAAAAACGACTTAAATTGTGCAAGTGCTTCGAATTGGTTTTTGCTGTTTTTATTGGCCCAGTTAGATGTCCTGGAATGCATACATGAGACTCTTACTCATTGTTCTCCGTTTGACGAAAGCTGGTGGTCGAGGGAGGGAAACATTCAATACCTCAAAATCAGGATGATTTTTGACATGCTCGCATGAATCTACTTGCCATCTAATATTCACAGGGTTATTATGTTCCTTTGAAAGCATGCTGCGTGATCCATACCCAATAAAAATATTTAATTACCGAACAGAAAACATTTTCATTGCGACTTGATGGTAAATGTGACATTTATTTCAACAAAAGTAAACATCTTTATGCTAACTGTGCTGTGTGTGTACTGTTCTTGGAAATATTATGGAATTCAAAAGACGACTTGGCGAGCATACGCGCTGCTTTCGATAACTTCTCTTCAGGCCAGTACAGTTATAGGAAAACGTCGGAACGTAGTAGAAATTTAAAACATTCAATCGATAATATTCGTCCGTTTGGGCGGGTTGTCTGAGAGGTGTGCATAGGGGAAGGGTGATAAGAAACAGTGTGACAAGAAACTCAGTGGGAAGGAAACAGGATTTCTTACCAGCGTGACTGGTCCAGGTGGTGGGAAGGATTCACAGTCAAAAACCAATATGTTATCTTATGCGAACTCACCCGAGGACATATTCCTTATCAGTTTTGAAACTTTAGATATTCGAACTGTTCAACCTGAAAGTGCACTTGCAGATTTCAATCCGCATTTTATAGATTTTGCAGCGTTTTGACCAGGACTCAAATTTACTGGCTCGTCATAATGGCACACAACCTCTTATGCTGGTTCGCATACGTCGTCAGCGTAGTGCAGAAAATATCTTTGTAATAGGCATATTCATACCACCCTTTAAAACCTTTTTGGGGTTTATGGCGATTCGTTTGGTTCAAACCTTTGCGGAAGTAAATTTTACCTTCTACATTGAAACACCAGGACCAAATTGCACGTGCTCTGTTTCCGCTTTTGCGATTCGCAGAGAGAATTCTTCTGGAATTGTTAATATGCCGGGAAGCTTGGGCTAAGGGTAACCGTATGGAATACGCCCGACATTTTTTGATCAACCTTCAGGTGGAAATGAACACTTGCGTGGGTTTGTGTAATTGCTGAAGGATGAGTGGCATAATTACACGGCAAACATGCCTACGTAGTTAACGCGCATGTTGTACGTGGATTTAGGAGATCTGAATAACTTCACCAATATGTCCCAAGAAAACGCGCGAAAATGCATTCACCATGCTCATTCTGTAGGGAATTAGGTCTGCTTTAACTTTTCTGCAGAAAATGCGTCATTGCGCACAAGCTCAGTCTTAAGTAACTTTTTTATGGGGTGCTATCCGAATTAGTCGGGAAGTCCAAAGAAAAATATGCAAGATTACCTATTTATTAGGCAATATCTTAGAAATCAAAAGGCCGCCACATAAAATCGTTTCACATTAAAGGAATTGGCTTTGGAGAAGATTAATAATTCATAATTTTGAGATATTCGGAACAAGTAAAGCGTAGGCTCTATATAAGACTAAACCAGCATTTTGTAACGTATTGACAACCGAAAACCCCTACATAAAATTACCAGGCAAGTACCAGACAAAATGTAATACAAAAAATAGTATTAAAAATTATGTTTTTAGCTTGCCTTTTATAAAACGTGCTTGGATTTACACAAGCATCAAACCCATGAGAAAAATAAGCCAATAGGAAATTAGTAAATTTTTATAACGCAATACAGGAAAATAGTTGAATGGCTGCTCAGTAAAAATCCAACCAGCATGCAAAATTCTTAGTTTCATGCGAGCAAATACCTCCTTTTCCGCAGCTTTACCGCCTATAAAGTGATGAAACAAATGTTGAGAGATCATTGTTTCCCATTAATTATTTTATTGCTGAAAAAGAGTGCACGTAAATCGAGGATGAGTTAGCTAAGCCATTGAAATTATTTAATAGATCCCAGTTCAGTTAATGAATAGTCTTGTTAAATACCTGGCATATATGAGTTCAGCGTATCGTAACAACTAGAAGAATGTCACCCGGATTTCACTGAACCAAGGGAACCATAACTGGGAGAATTTGCATGGCGAATAGAAATCACAAGGTCAGCAGTGGCTGTCTATCAGTAAATCGTAACCGTTTTTTGCATAACAACGGACCATCAACATTTAAGAACTTAAGGCAAATTTTTGTGAAGCTTACTTGGAGTAATGGGAATATGCGATCGTCTTAGTTGAGGACCCTTCCTAAAATTGGTGGTTGCAGAACTAGCGTGGATCCATCATCACCGACTGTGCAAAATGAAAGAAAACTGCACCGTCAAGTTCCCTTTTTTGCATAGATCTTTTTACTCACCGTGGAACAAGCTATATGACACGTGTCATCCTGTCTCTCGTTTCTGGCTCTGGACAGGGTAGGCCTTTGAAAAGTTCACTTGCCATCTTAGCGAAGGATTTAGAACACGTGCAGAGGTTTATAGACAGCAGATCACAACGCTACGTCCCTCGGCCCGCTCTGACGTCCCATTTGGCCGATAGGATTTTTCCCAAGTGGGAAAAGATAGAGGCCTTCTAATCTTATGAATATCCCTGAAACAATTTGCTATTCTGTCACAGAAGAGCATTAGATATGTAATTCGAAACTGTTAGGGCTGAAAAGAGTTCAACGATTTCCGCCATCTGGGGAGAGGAAGGGGGTGGAAACGGCAGCAATTTCATGGAGGTACAAGGAAAGGCGATGATCATCTTACTGAAGACAGCATGAGCACAACGTGGCAAGGAGTGTCTCCTATTAGCCCTCCTACCGAAACAGAGAGAGCGCGTAAGCGGATGAATGCTAGTAACATGGACAATGACCTGGCGTTTTATGTAAAGGGATGCAGAAATAGGGGAGAGTACAGACATGTTACTTTCACTTGCTGTGCACATACCGTCAGTTAACGATCTTATGGAATCTTAACTGACATTCGGAAATACGTTCGGGATTAAGAAAAAGTACTTAAGTATGGATTTATTATTAATTGTTCTACAGCATAATCCGAATATACGTTAGGCATGCCAGGATTCTGCCTTTTGAATGCACATTGTTTCAACCGGCTGCACACACAAAACTCGGTAAAAATATTAAGTACTTTATAGCAGGCTTTTTTTTCTGCTGCTTTTCGATGCCATTACAGTTTAAAATATATTTTATAGAAAACGTAATCAACCATATTCTTTTGGTAATCTTTCACAGAAAATCATGCCTGATTTCAATTGTATACTCAAAAAGGTATATTTTGGTTTCAAAAAACACTCTTCAATTCCTGAATAATTTTAAGCCTGAGCTGCCATTGCATTAAAAATTTCGGAGTTTTCAGTCTAAGAGCTGTATCTTTTCGCTGTAAGGAAAATTATATAGTCTTCTATGCCGTTAAGAAGATACCTTATAATAAATATATAAACATTTGCAATGGATGTGGTATATGTTGTATACATTATGAGGGGTAGTAAGTCACGTAGAGATAGGATGTTGGATGAAGGGACATTGTACAGTCTCAAAAGAACTCATATTTAGAAAAAATTTTGAAACAAAAATGGCCTTTTTCCAAGTATATAGTTGAATTTAACGTGATCCGCTATCGATTAAGACTTCTATAAAGTATATTTGAACTTATGAACATCAATTTACAAATGTATACTATGTAAATAGTCATTTATTACTGAGCGTGATTTTTGCAGGTGGCTGAGAAGATGTGCATTCAAAGGCGGGCATCCTGTCATTTCTAAAATAGCCACAGATTAGGCTGTATGATAATTAATGTAACAACCCTGCTTGGGTAAATTTTTCTTAATTGAAAACGCATTTCAGGATTTTGGTCAACAATTCATGTGATCGGTTATTGACCATGGGTATCGGGGGGGGGGGGGTCTCATGCAGGCACTGGGCATTCAGTCCCGCCATTCCTCATTTGGCGAAGGGATATAACAGTATACTAGACGCTAATGATTAAAAGTGTTGAGCAAATAAAACAGCTCGTGTTTAACTGCAAAATCCTCCCACTTCACAAGTACATTGGATAGCTCGGCGTTTGAGAGACCATGTGGCATTAGTGGGTCTTTTGTTGATGTCCATGTTATATTACTCAGCCCTATCTGGGCTTGACTATAATTTCAATTCTTTCCTGTCCACAGCTGGCCCCATCTGTTTGTAAGGCCTATGGTCACTGCCTGCCGCTCACCTCCTTCGCCCCAGTCGTACAAGTAAACAACGGGATGCAAACTCGTAAGTCCAACCTCACTGATTTTAGGTTTGTTTTTTTTGTAAAGTGAATCTTTACTTTGAGACATACAGCATGAGATACCTGATAAAAAAGTGAACCTCAGCTGATTTGCCTAGCAGGACCTGCTTCTCGTCATTGATAAAAGTAACCAAATTTATGCACCCCGAAAGCGGCAATCAAAGCACCAAGATTTTCCAACCTCCAGTGTATGAAGCATATCAGATGCCTTAATCTGACTCCTGGCTTCAGGATTCAAAAATTATGAGCCTCTGTTATGGACACACAGGGGTGGCGGTTTAATGCGCTAGTTTTTCATGAAAAGGGGGACTAAAATCTGAAGCTTCGAGGTCTGTTAAACTTGTTAGTGCACATACCTTTAGCCAAGCTGGATTGACACTTGAGAGGGGTTCTACAGCCTTACAGATGCTGCGCTTTGGACGTCTAAGACCAGAAGCCCAGACAGTTCCGAAAATCTATGAATCTTTGTTACTTCAGTAACTCTCTTTGCTTTCTTTCCAGTGGTAAATGGGTGCTCACCGATCGGTTACGGGAATCATTCGCACCATTGTGCTTTTAGGTCTCGATCGCCACTAATACTATGCGAGTGTATGCGGGGCTGCAGCTCGATTCCTAAAAGGATAACGAGACGAGTCAGTCCTGGAGCAGATCGGTGAGTGCCCATCCTCCATCCCCCGATTGAAACCAACAGGACAACGATTCCATGGCTCAGCGGTTAGAGCAATGGAATTTTAACCAACAGATCGCGCGTTTGAACCCCAGGGGTTGCCAAATCTGTATTTGAGGATGGCTGGCTGATGATGGTTAATAAGCTGCAAATGGCGCCTTCAGTCTCTCTTGCCTTTGTCGGTAGTCATTCTTATGCTGCTCTCTTTCCCCTTTTGTTGTGAGCTCATTTCCATACGTGTCATTTGCTCCCACTACTTTCTCTCTTGTAGCACATTTACTCCTGTGTGGGAAATTTCCTACTAAGCGGTATAATGTAAAACCCTTCGATCAGTCTTGCTCATATCAGATGACCTCATAATGCGGTCCACACATAGCTTCATAGACTTCGTGAAAAAATTTGGAACTGACTAGCTAGAGTTCTAACTCCAGAGTTCAAATTAAATTAACTTATGCTCGTATGCAGCCCAGATAGATGGCAAACAGCAGAAAGGTGTGCCAGCTAAAGGACTCTATTTTTGCGCAAAATTCTGCCTTCTGTTTAGTAACCCAAAGTGGAATAATTTACTGCTCACATAAACCTACCGTTGTTTCCTCCTCCTCCACCATTACAGGCGGTACTTACCTTGGACAATCTGTTATGCCAGGTTTTGCACCGATTTTTCCGATGCCCGCAAAGATTTCATCCGCCGGCGGCTATGTGAGCATGCCCAAACCGAGTACTGTCGGGGGACAACCCGACGTCGGTCAACGCACCGTCAGCCCTGACCACTTAATCTTTACCACTCAATTCACGTCTCCAAAGCGCATGCAGCCCTCAGGCCAACAGAGTCCGTTTAACGAACTGCCCAATTTCCTGCCGGGACTAGAGGAGGGCAGAAGATCAGAGTATCAGAAGCTGATTCAACCGAAGGTGAGTCCGGTTGGCCACCTTCTATTGCGGATTACATAGGGTATTCACCATATATGCAGTAGACGTGCAATTTCATGAAATATCAACCGAACTTTTGAAATTGGTTTTGATTAAAGGAAGTTGCTTAGTTATGGCTGTAATAATAACCATCTTATAGAATAATCCCAAGATATTTTAGTCACGTCAGGAGGCCGGCTGCAAAGTAAGAAAGGAACACTTAAGAAATATTATTTTTTTCAAAAATAGATTCGACTCCTGAAAAAGTATATATATTTTATTGAATAGATGCACAAAAAGATTCTTTCTTGTACTTGTTCGGTAGCAAACAACGTCACCTTACAATGCAATTATTGAAAAAAGAGGAATCTTTCGGTTTTAAAAATGTTTCTTATTATGAGATTTTTATAACCGTGAAATTTTCATTCATTTTACCTCGTAACCGTCAATTTATTAGTGTTGCTTATAAAGCAGACGACATGGTTGACATCCATTGCAACGTTTTATGAGCACAAGGTGACCTTTTCATCTTAGCGTTAAGAAATATCTGATTCATCTTAGACAAACTGTATTTAGCATACAATTTGGAAACCTTGAATGAAGTGTAAATGCCGGTAGTGTCAAAGTTTTTCGGCAATTTAGAAGGTTTTTAAAACCTAAAAATATCCATCTTCAAATATAACATTCTGACATTGTATACTTTGCTACCGAGCGAGTACAAGAAAAAATAATTTTGTGCAGGTTGCTTTATAAAATATATTTGAATTTATAAGAGCATTGAAATTAAATGAGAAGAATTTAAACTACCCAAATAGCCATTTTTTAAAGTATGCTTGTTGCAGGCGACCGGAAAGAAGCTCGTTCAGACGCATACATCTTGACTCAGCTGCATTATTTTTGGAGTAAATTGCAGAATAATCAGTATTACGATCTTAATTAAGTAATTTATTGGAATTGAAAAAAAAGTCCAGAATTTTGGCTCAAGATGGAAATTATACTGTACGTGGATCAGTCCGGTCTCCCTTATCATGATCGGCACTCTTTGCATGGATCTGGTGTATTTTCTACGAGATACATGGGACAAAGGCGAGTTAATTGTAAAATTTAGGCGAAAACTCTCTTTTTGGGAACCATATTCAGTCGCACTACCTGTTTGTGCTCGCAACGCTCGATATGCTGGTAAAAATTCAATGTGATTATCGATTGCATCATCCATTGAATCCATGCTTTCGGCATCTGGTGTGAAATTCCTTCATCAGCATGAACCAAGAAAGCCACCCGGTCATAGGTGAAGTTTTTTTTTCTGGAAAGAATGAGTGAACGGTTACCAACGATCGTGTGTTTTTTGTTTGATACATTTCTGGCTAGACTTGTTTACAGCTGGCCTGCCTAGCGAAATGCGGATAAGAGTGCTATGCAAGATAAATAGGGCACTTTAGTAATGGCTCTCACATGCGTTACTTTGAAAGTCGCAAGTGACGGCGTCCCAAGCACACATGGAGACCAGTATTGATAACAGAGATGCAGTAACTACAAAGAAAAGGGTGCTTAGCATGGCCATTTTTGGCTTGTGTACCGTTGTTTGTCGGCCATACACAAACCATGTTAGTAGGACCGAGGATTCGAAACCAGATTCTTTGGTCATTGAACCGATGGGGTGACTAGGGTGACACATTTTGTTTATTAATTGCGGTCGGTCGATTACACCCCAACCCCAATTTTTGGATAACTTGACGCAAACATCTGAATTCTCTGGTCGTTGAACGTTAAGATTGACGCTCTTCCACTGATCTACGGACTCTATGTCCTATTGGTTACGACCGGGAGCATGGAACCACCCGACAGGCTAGCTTCAGCACTCATAATTCCCGTCCCCTGTGGACATGGAGCTCATGTTACGATGCTCGGAGGCATTTGTCTGGCACCTAATATAGCATAAAACAGGCTGACTACCATTGATAAGACAGAGGTGGTCGGCATTTATACTGCAAGGGCGGTAGACGGAACTTCATTGCACAATCATACCGGCGTAGACCAGTGAATGGCTCAGCAACCCCCTGCGATTATATGTGCATCTTAAGTTCTAAGACGCGCAAAGATAACCGAGACGTAAAACGTTTACTTTGTAAATTATCGAGCATGGTTCTATGACTAGGGAGGCGCTTACACAACGTACCAATACAGTCAGATTAAAATTGAGCCTTCAGAAAGAGTCTGCTGTTGACCAAAGTCAACGTTAATGTGACTGCTTTTTACCCCGTCATCCAGTCAGGCTTGGACGCATTTGGCTCCAAATTTTCTTACAAATTGTGTGTGTGTGTTGGGTGGTCTGATTGGTGGGGTGGGGGAGAGAGTGAGGTCAACAGCTCAGCGCATTTTCTACACTATAAACAATCTGACGCGCTTGAAACTATAACGGTGCGCTAAAAGCCGTGGCTTGGAAGGTTGCCAACTGACGGGATAACTCGGACCGCGTGGTCAGCCCAATGTGTGTTTTGTGTGGAGTGGCTGACTGGTGGACTGAGAGTCAAGCTACAATGGCTCCTTCTTACTGTGGCCTTTATGGCACTCCCACTCCGTGGGATCCGAGCCAGGTGCGGTGGTACACCCAGGGGGCGGCTCCGGCCGCGCCAGCCACCTGCGCCCTCTCCCATCTCCGGTCTTCTTGACTCTGTCGTGACACCGGGCTCAGGTGGGAGAGGAGGAGAGAGTGTGGTAGCTGTAGCGCAAGGCTACTATCACTTTAAACTAATTCACGCGCAAGTCACCGTCCCTGCACCACCTGGTGTGGAGCATACGGTGGACCTCGTCGAAATCGACGGTCAAACTGTCGTCGTGTGTGTGTGTGTGTCAGCCACCTGCGTCCTCTCCTGCCTCCGATCTTCTTGACTCTGTCTTGACACCGTGCTCAGGTGGGGGAGGAGGTGAGAGTGCGGTAGATGCAGCGCAAGTCTACTATCACTTAAAACTAATTCACTGCCGTGTGCGCGCGCGTGCCTTTTGCATCTTGACAGGCATGGTGCATAACCAGTCCGCGAATATACTCGGACAGTCCAGTGGTGCGCGGGGAGGAAAGAGAGAGCTAGAGAGGCCGACCTTCTCGTGCGCTGAGATGTACAGTTTTCAACAACCTAGGACAGGTGAGGAAACATTGGGAAAACGCAAGGGTCAAAACACGCCAGATCCCCGGATAAACGCCGAATCTAAGGCACTACTTCTCTTCTTCTAACTGTAAGTGATTCATTGTAAACAAACCACATATAACCAAGATACTAGCAGATGTGGTTTAATTTACACGAATCACAAGTTATACAGCAGTAGGGAGTTGGTGCATCCTAAAACCACCGGTATCATAGGTGGTTTGAAGGACTATTTCGGTGTTGGGGAGTAGCTATAAGGCAGTCCAACCGTCTTCTATTAAGCATTAGCAAAAATGGCCTATCTTAGTCTGTGTGCGTGGTGGTGGTGGCGTGTGTGCATGGTGGTACACCCAGGGGCGCATCCGGCCGCGCCAGCCACCTGCGCCCTCTCCCATCTCCGGCCTTCTTGGCTCTGCCATGACTACGGGCTCAGACGAGGGAGAATGAGAGAGTGCGGTAACGATAAGCGCAACGGTTGGAAGTTTTTCGACTGACAATTACAATCAGACCTCGCAGTTAGTCCAATGTGTCTTGTGTGAAGTGGCTGACTGGTGGTCTGAGGGTAAGGACGCTTTCCATTCGACGCCTGGCAGTAGAATCTACGCGAGGACTGGTTCTAGTGTACTGCCTATAGCTACGCTGTCAATTCATCTATACAGTAGCCCGTCGAATAAGAATTGCATACTGCTGACGCATTGCTGAAACTGGTTCAGGCAGCGGCTTCAAACATTTTTTTACATGCATGCTCAAAAATCATCTCAGTGGTCTCCTTCAATAGGACGTTAGTAAACGGGCTGTCCAGTAATATAATTTCGTTCTTCGGTATGCAGATATCCCTCAAAGTGTCTGAGAGACAGACACACTTTATTTTGAATGTATTATTCCAAAAAGCCCTACATTAACCGTGAATTAAACGGGTTCGCAAGATAGATGACACCAGAAGATGACAAAGGATATTTAATGGCCGGAAACTGCAACTGTTGTCGACAGGAATGAGTCGCAAAATTTAGAACAGATTTGACTTCCTTCAAAACCATGCTACTGTCTTGTTCAGCTGACTTCATTAGTGAAATTCAAATGAACGAAGGGGGGTAAAAATTTGTATATAATGTACAAAATAGGCCAGCTGATGTACGTATAAGAAAATTCCGACATGAATAGAGAAAAAACATGGTGGCTCAATTAGAGACCTACTTTTACTGGGTTAACTAATCCCTGTTTGAGTTTGCGTTTTCGATTGAATTCCTTCTTTTTAAAAATTGCCTAGGAACACATTCCTCGTTTCTGCCTTTACAGTTGAACATATAAACTGGCAATATAGAACCCACTGGTCTAAGACAGTGTGCTAAAATCTCCTCTCTAACTAGATTTTGAGTAGAAATGTTACCATTTTCCCAGTTAAGCCCTTCAGCGTTTTCAATTCTTTTTTCGATGGGCACGCAAAAACCGATAAGGTAGCTCATTAGCGCTTTCAACTTATTGATGCTGGAATTCTTTCTTAAGGTAACAACTCCAGTCTCCTTGCTAGGTCTCAAATAATAACATTGATAACCCTCTGTAGGTCATTTAAAGCTGTAGACATTTCTCGCGCGTGAATTTGAATGTTCTGTGCGGATATTCATGAACTTTCCTTTTGATGGGCTTAAAATATTAACTTCCACATGTTTCGCTATCGCCTCTTCAGCCTATTCCTCCTCCCTCATTTACTGTATATAATTTATCTGGAAAACGGCTACAGAAAGTGTATTTACATGGAGGAGCTATCTTTCATCCACTGTGGTAGTCACTTCCCGCCTTAAATCCAGCAGAGCAGGCTGGCAACATATAGCACAACCAAAATCATCTCATGGGTCCACACTAAATGGGCTCATGGATGGTTTTAGTCTCGTCTGGCAGTTCCGTATCGAGTCCACCCCCAGCCCTCAGCTTGCATGAAAACAACACTACGATCACAAAATAAAGGCATGTACGGCAGATTTGATGCACGTTGAATCCCTCGCAACTTTGGGACGAGCTCGTGCGATGACGGTCACTGACCGCGCGAACCCAAAACATCAACCCCCGTAAACTAGCCCACCCTCTCTGAAGTTTTGATTCTGACAGGCGTAGAAGAAAAGCCCCTGTAGTCTCTTAAGGTTGGTCTGAGCCACTCCCTCTAGATCGTTATCGGACTTCAGCATGAGGGTTCATTGTGCTACGTACCAACTCGACCGAACTGCAAGAAAAACACATTTTTCAGTAGTGTTACGCGCCCTCAGCTCATCAAGCGTTTGCTTGGTGTGGGTTCACAGCTGAACGCACATATCATCGGGAGTTTCTTTTCGCAGTGACAAGTAGAAGCGACCCCGAACGCCCTTGAATACCATCAATTTTCATCACTTTTCTCCTGGCTGCTTTATGGCTTTTGCGTGCATTAAAGACCGTGGATTGTAAAGTTTATCTTGAAGCTTATGGACTCTGCTCGCACAGGCAGGAGAGGGTGAAGGGGAACAGTGAGGCGGAGGAGAAGGAGGAGGAGGTGATGGAAATGTCAAATCATCTTTTTTTACCGGGTAAACAATACAAAGCTAACCGGAGCCTCATAGTCAAAAAAGTTGGTAGCGTGACAGCTCACCATTTATACACCCTCTTGAAGAGTTTTCCAGGATAAGCGAGTCACTAACAAGCGGACTATTTAGAAATGGTCAGCTGAAGGCGGGAACCACACCACGGCTCAATTTCCATATGTGCTTGTAATCATGCAAAATCGACGCGGAGAAATATAGCCTTGGACCGACGAAACATCCTCGCAGGGTTTGTATTCTTCAGGGTTTGTATTCTTCTTTGTCTGCAGGTGGTTTTGTCTCGCAGTGGTTTTGTCTTCGAAGTTAGCAGGCTTAGTATGACATTTGGAGAAGGACATAAAAAGCCAAATCTGCACCTTAGGCTATATTCGTTTGAACGGCGTTGAGCTTCAGGTGAATTATACGACTGAACTTGCATGGATTGGATGAGAAGGCTACTCCTATTGAACAAAACCTAAAAATAAACGAATTTTCCCACATCTACGTCATAGCATGTAGGTGTTACTCCTGGGCATGAAATTTTTTTAAAAAGTGGGCGAGAACTTAATATGTGACCCAAATAAGGGAACAAAGGATAAGTCATCGAGTACTATGGGACCAGTGACAATAGGATTTTTATGGATGGAACTAAAGGAAGAAAAGGCGAGCACAAATCTAATCCTAACCCTATCCATTGTTAGTTGCTGAGTTAGTAGGGTTTTAAATTAGTTTGTTGCCCCAACAAATGTGCATATTGCCAGATCTGGTGACTTTACGTCACGCTAACCACTATGTGCGATCACCTTCCTAGCTGACCTGCCTCACTTTTATTCGGACTCTTGCCGGGAATAAGAATGAGGCCCACCCCACGCGATCTTACAGTAGCAAAATAAAATGAATGCGTTTTGAAACTACCACGGCGTCCTTATGGTCATCGATTGGAAAGTTGCTATTTGACCCGATACTTCGGTCCTCCTGCCGCCAAGGAAAGATGGTTTGACCCTACTAACCCTGCAACGAATGCTTACACTAACGAGCATAGTGGATGGAGTAAGGGTTGTGTTGGCATGTAGTACGGTCGCGAGTTACATGCTGAACTGTCTTTTTTTCCCTGAGTTGGGTCGCATATTACGTTCTTGCCCCAAAGGGTCATCTGTTTTGTTTGCTAAATTAGGCCTAAGTACTGGTCGAGGAATTATCGGAACGCAGCAAATTTATTTGACTGTTTTGCATCTTATAGTATCCTGAAAAAACAGAAGGCTCGTTTGCGAGGGAAAAACCAACGAGTCATTGCTTTGACATGCATGCAAGCAAACAGGTTTACGCAAGTAATCATAAATAGCACTGAACATTTGTCAATAATTTAACGCATTTGATGAGTGTTCAGACTTGGAACAAACGGCAAAAGGCATATGGTAAGCAAAGTTTTCCACCGTTGACCTATGCATTGACGTCCACCGAATTTCCTGCATCACACGGTGCTGGAGCTGATGCCGCATGCATTCGAAAAAGCTCTCGCAGTACTGTGGAGATCTGAGTTTGTCGGACAAAATGTTCCTCCAGTTTGGATTGCCTTCAAATGAAGAAATAATCTAGCCCTAGACAATTTGCCCACAGGCTGATGCCATTTCCGAAGTCTCCTTGAATCCGTTAAGAGGTTCAGCTCTTTATGGGACTCGCCGCATGTTCATTTTCAGAAGATGTTGAAAGCAGTGTTTTATACAACCTCCAGAGACGGGCTTCCAAAAAAGTGTTTCTTATGGCCACCGAATGGCAGTGCGGGTGACCATTGCGCAGGTGTCCTTTTTACATGTATTGAATAGCTCCAGCCTTCTGCGCAGTTTGTCAGAAGAGCGTTTTGTGAGTAGGAAATCATCATTTTTTGCCAAAACTAGTGGTGCACTGAATGTCCTGTCACATTAAAATTTGCCTACACATGCAAGATGCCTAATCAGATCTTACCTTGAGTCGTCTCTGTGGAGAATCCTTTTTCTCCAATGGATAGTCATCTGTGTGTAAAAATTAGGTTAAGAAAGAAAAGCGATAAGATTAGTCAGGTGTGGCTTAGTTGCCACAAGTCGGCCATAGCTCAGGTCTGAAACAAACTGGTGCTCAAACCCACCACTGCCTGCTAAGACTTTTAACAGAACTACAGAACAAGAATGCACTAGCAGGTGTCTAACTGTGATCCGCCCGGTGGAACAATACCTATATATAGAAGTTAATGCAATCAAGTTTTCTGAAAGGAATTTCCCCAAAATTGTCCTTCAGGGAGCCCAAAAAGAATTGGCAGCATTCTGAGGGAAGCCTTTAAGCAGTAATGTTAGGGTACTGACTTCAAACCAAGTTCGGGTGGGTATTGATAAGGATCCTTTCCGTGTTGTACCGCAGACATAAATTTCGGACAAGTAAATCAGCACTAGTATCTGCCGGTACAACATGGAAACCTTTAAGTGCAATTTATAAGGCTCCAAGTAGAATAGTGATCATCGACTTTCAGACCACTTGATTGGTTAACTATGCTGTCGGGAAATACTGATTTACATAGGGGAAACTTATTCATGGCTTTCATCTCAGGTTGGGAGGAGCGTTTCAAGACTTTTTTACTCGACTTCGGCATAACGCAGATGCCCACCAAGCCAGTTGCTTCCATGATTTGGGGATTGCGATTTTTCCCTGCAAATTCTTGTTCGGAATAGTCTGAAGACAAATTATCTGCACGCAGACAGGCCTGCTAATGATAGAATCTTGTGGCAGACGGTTACAAAGGTGATCATCGGATTATCCAACAAAACCACACGAAGCATAAAACAACGGTTGCCAGCATTTAGAAGCTCAGCAGCAATATTCAGCTGTGAAATGTACACGCTTTGCGGGTCGTACAATTCTAGAAAGTGGTGTTGGGGTATAGCTCGTTTTCGTGCTATTTTTGCCTCTACCCTGGAGACAGAGTGAATGGTTTTATTTCATCGTCATTGTATCTTTATCATAAGCCAGGCAGCGGTTTATCCAGCGCCTAACTGGTTCCTTTAGAAAGTTTGCAGTGAAATGCTGTCTGAAACTTGGTAGCTTTCCGCAGATTATCAAATTTCTAACCTTCTCCACATGCAAGCAGTGACTTTATTTCATTTTACTCGCTGTTGTGTACAAAGCGGCCTTTGCAACCTGTCATTGCATCGCTGCTGGATATTTAGTACATGAACCGTTCAAGAAGTAAGGAATATTGAAAGATGGTTTTGAAAAAGAGGAAGACTTCATAAGTCCTCAGTTGTGACAGGCCCAACTTCCCCACTCAGTCTGTAGAAATCACTATGGCTTGCATACCATATGTGGTAAAAGTTGAAGTCGATGTCCCCCTCTTCCTCCCACACCTGATGATAATCTGACTTTTTGTGTGTATGGATCACGTGATGCCTGTAGAGCTTTAGGATATCCGCGCTGAATTTGCATATACTGACTAGCCGGAAGTAAGCGTATACAATGAGTTAGGTTCAAAAGAGAGGTTTCCCGCAGTCCAAGTCAGAACGTGGGATTAAATTATCGGATACTAGTTGCTCTAGCTGAGCTAGACTGGGGCCACAAGGCAAAAGAACAAGCTCATATTCCGGCATGCAATAAAGTCAGCTGGATGCTTGTCACCCTCAGAATAACGAGTATGCCGATCAGAGCTGATACAATGGCACTTCCGTGGATCAGCGCATAGAGAGTCTTTCTGAATGATCAACTAGATCTGCGCTAACGTCTCAGGACTTCTGACAGGAGATTGAGATGCGATCAAAAAGCGGCGGAGGATAAGTTAGAAGTAATCCTCTCAACCCAACTCGTCCTTGTTTGTAATATTTTTTGGATATTTATCATTCATCATTATGCACATGCACTGGGGCTCCAAGGCAGCCATGCAAGTTCCCTTTTACAGCCAAACCAGATCATGAACATTGATCTCACGCAAAAACATATCTGTTCACCCAAGAGAATTCATTTAGGGTATTGAGGCGTCCAACCTAGCGTACTATCACGCCTGTCCTTCGGCAAATGAGGCCACCGTCACGAAAAGCTTCCTATAATTTGCACGAAGCAACGGATTCGGTCCTGCTGGGATAGTTTGACGTCCCGAGTGACGGCGTACACTTTGTGCTCCACGGATAGAGTGCAGCACAGATGATCTGCACGTGAATTATTTTATAGCAGACTAACGCAGAACTTTCTCCTCCCTCACCCACAAGGCTCCAATGGCAAAAGAATGTCAAGACGATCGGGCTGGGTGGGTGGGTGGGTGATTTGGGGCACAGTGGCCGCCAAGGACAAGCAGTCCATCTACGTGTGACACAAACGACCTGGCCCTCATGTCCCATATACTAGGTTTTCCAGTGGATTATTTGAACCACACATGCGTGAGAGCCACAAAGGTCTCATTAAGAAGGAGCAAGTGCACTGGCTCTCATACTCTCACCCAGTCATCCAACATACATGTACACAGTGCTGACCATGATGACAGGGCATTCGTGAGATGACATTTCTGAGCCACGACTTTAAATGTTTCATAAGAGATTCAACTGCGCCATATTTAGTGTAGTGAAGATTGGGCTGGTGTGCCGTGGGGAAGAATTGTTCAGTGTCAACCACAATCCAGAGGATGGGGATGAGGTATTGTTGTTTGTTTGAGATTTACGACCACGTATTTTGCGATCTGCGAGCCGCGGCCGGCTGCAGAAGACGTAAGACCCGGTATTTGTTCAGGGCATCTTTTCTAGCCCCGTCCTCTGCGAGGAGGCAAACAGTGCTGTCCCTAAATAGGGCTGCTCGGACATCCCAGGCGGCTGCCAAACTCCACTATGGGTCACAGTTTTGTTTTAGTGGGAGAGCGACCCGAGTTTGCCTGGGCCACCTATGGGGTTGCTATCTCCCTCACCTTAGGACTTTTTGAGAGGGGGGGAGGTGGGAAGTTCAGGAGTCAGACATACCGGGTGTGGAGACACACAGAACACCGGAGACCCTCACCTGGTTTAGCCCGCCGGTCGGGACGGTTGCCGGAGGTGTGGCCGCTGGGAAGAACCCAACTTCGAGGAGCCACAGGTGAGAGTTGGATACCGGTTAGAGGCGGCCGCAGGAGCATTCAACACCTGTACGAGACAAATGGAGGGACAAATTGCTATCCGTTGGATGCTACCCCTAACTATTACCCCCTACCCCCCGATTCCACTCACTCACTCTTTCGCTCTCTCTCTATCTCCTCCCTCTCCGATGCGCTGTTTCACTGTTTTAGGAAGTCCGTTGTCTCAGTCTGCTTGTTCGTAATTGCAGGGTACATGAAACAGGTTTTTAATACCAGTCAACTTCCCAGTTCAGGTGATACTTTAAGCAAGCATATATTTTGAGGGATTTAAAAAATGTTTGAAGTCCATAGATGTTTTGATATGGAGAACTTCAGCACGCCTCTAAAAGCCATTTAAAGTATGTCACTTCTTTGGCCGGATGCTTGACTGAAATAACATGCTTTCTATGAAAATCCTATTTCGGCTTTCTATGTCGAGCCTAGTTACAAATATAGGTTAATCGTGACTTTGTCCAGAAAACAGTTATTTTAGTACTTTTACATGATATCCGTGCGGTCCTTCGTCGTGTGTGAAATAAAATGTTCACATACACTGCCAATTACCCGCAATTGTATTTAACTGTAGACTGTCTTACTATAAAAACACATAGCTATTGCAAAAGTACAATTTTTAAAGCTTTCAAACAAAACCAAGAAGTCGACTGAGCCCTACTAGGTGCTTTCGGTACCTCTTATATCAAACGTCACGCTGGTGTAGTTCTGAGATTTTAACGAATAAAAATGTACAGGGTCCTTACTTGTGAACTACTTTGACACCTTCAGTATATTATATAATTCGCTAAAGCTAAGTTTTTGATTTCAGCAAACTAGCCTATCGACTCCATTTTTATTCAATAAGCGATGTTCAGAATATCCGTGTATAAGCGCGTATCAAATATTCATGAAAATCGTTGCGCATTCGCACAATTAGAAGGGGAATAAATCAGTGTGAAAAATGCATATCAAGTAGTCTGGGTCTTAGACCAGGTGCAAGGGTCTATCAATTGCGGAATACGGTACTGCGGGACTGCACGTAGCCGAGAAATTTACGCACCAGTCGAATGACGTCTCATCCTATTCGCAAGTTTCGATCACATTAAGGCTTTAGCCTCTCGTGGCTTGTACCACACTCTAAAAATGGAAGCGCTGTTTCATACCAAAAGACGAGAAGGTTCTGCGTTTCATTCTGTTATTTTTCATGAATACTTTCATAGGAGAGGGATCGATGTGAGCACTGACGTCACACCGAAACACCATACGATTTTGTGGGTAAACTAGCTGGTTTTAAAAGCACGACTGAATATTTTCGCGTTGTTAGTAAACCCCACATAATTTCTGCCTCAAAAGGTGAAACAGGATTTTTTGGCGAAATTCGAAGGCTTCATGAGGATATAAATCATAATTTGGCTCTGTGCTCCCAGTCTTTTGCCCAGGATGTTATGCACCAAAGCTGGTGAGGCAGTTCAAGCCGCGATGTCACTTCAAAAGAGACCATAATTTCGTCGGGTTTTTGTTTTTTTCCTGCACACTTGAAAATGTTCATTTTATTCATAAATGAGCTCCGAAATATCAGCTACCGTAGCAAAATTGACCTTTAATTAGCCGCTTAAGAAATGGTCATGGCGCTGTATAGCGCTATATTTGATTACAAGGGACCATACAAAATTGATGCATTTTAATACTTATTAACATAAAGGTAATCGACAGGCCTTTCATAGAGACCAACATAACGACTTCTATTAAGGAACCCTTTCGGCAAATTTTCAGTGAATATTGCTAATTAATCTTTGATGTTTGCACAAAATGAAGTATTCATCCCGGAAAACGGTTCAAAAATAACATATATTAAGCTGGGTATGTAGAGAATAATTGGCGGAGTGTTTAACTGAAGATCAGCCTTCGACAAACGTTCTTATTTACTCTTGCAAACACCCGGAACTTGAACCTTTGCACATTTTTTTCTTTCAAAATTTCAGCCTTTGAGTATTGTTAGTAGGCTTGCACGATTGTCCTGCAATCTGTGGCCAGACGTGCCTTGCACATTTAAAGGCCTCTTGATTGGGAAACAAAGAGGTACATGTGATTCATGTGGATAAAGTTCGCACCAGAAATTACAAGACTAATTCTTTTTAACTATATACAGAATTATTAAAATATTTTCAAGCAGAAATGACTCCTTTCTTCAGTTTAATGTCCTGTAAACGATGCATGGCCAAAAAACTTGGGCACATAATTTCAAACAAAGGCGATTAAAATTATACAAGTCATGAAATAAATTACAAGACCACACTGCATCTACGATCATTTTTGATAATTGTGATTTCCAGAAGTTTGAGGAAAGCTGTTCAACAAACTAACCGTATTAAACCGCGTATTAATTAACTTGGAATTATGTTCTAGGTTTTTAACTCCTGCAATCACATTGATATACTCGTCTAATTTTTAAGCTCGTTTGGTTTGAAGTCACTATCGCATGAGGTATATTGCATTCTGTACCTGTTGGTAACTATTACCGACAGCCAATTGAAACGCCTCTTGAGCGAACACTTTAATACTTCTACAGAACCGGTTGGCAAAACTCGTAGATTATTACGTTAATAGAAACCATTAACTGCGTTTGCTCGGTTTTCTTGAAGATTAAAAAGCTGAGCACTGTGGTTCTGCCTCATCTGAAAGTCTTACAGGTGACTGGCTGTCCGAATAATCAATAAATAAAGGTTGTCTATCAATAAAGGCAGGCAGTGGTCAGCATTTAAAGCTAATCCTAACCTATGTGGAGGACCACAAATCATACATTTTCAGGAGAGTCCGAGAGTCCATAGCACCGATTGATTTCGAGCGTGACCCCGCAGGGGGCAGTGCTAGCTTGTCATACTCCGACTAGCCTCAAAATTATTAACTTGGGCTCAAGTGTCAGGTCTAGGAATGATATATGGCCAGCTGGTGTGGCCACAATTACTAGATAACCCCCCCGCAACTCTCGCGCTTTTGCGACCGACCATTTTGTGCTTCTGCCTCGCAGCAGCCTAGAGTGACCTCAGAGGTCTACTTGACTCCAACTTGCTCTAAATTAAACGTTACTCCTCTTTCTTAATTGAATCAATGTTGTTGACCCACAGGTCTCAAAATGGATGAAACAAATATGGCTTATGTGTTCTCATATCAGCCTTTAGTATCAAAAGCAGAGACCACCAGTTTTTTTTCACCCGGGAAAATTCCTTTTTTATAGACGGGTCCACTAGTGGGTAGGGTTTCCAACCTGCGCCGGCCCCTCAACCCGCAGAAAGACCATGAACACGGTATTTTGGGGAGTGAACTTGAGGCTCACCGTTGGCTCTCATCAGAGGATGTCGAGATGAACGATGAGGCGGATGAAACCGAGGAGGAGGATGAGGCTGAGGGGCACCTGACCAAGGCCGTGGGCTCAGAGGCCCATCGAAGGAGTTCCTTCCGAATGAAAGCGGCAACGCTTCAGGCCCTACACAGGAGCACTAGTTCTGACTGGCACCTGCCCAACAACACCGTCCCCTGCGATGTACAACAACAACAGCAGAAATTTGTAAAGTTTTCCACAAGTAATATCTCCCTTAATAAGCTCCCTAGCCCTCCAATGAGGAAGAACCCAACAGAATCTCATTACGTGTAGGCTGCTAAGCCGACAACTCTGGCGCAGATGAGGGGTCGGAGAAGCCAAGAAGCATTCCAAGAGAAACCACAGTGCACGCCAGGGTCAACCCCAGTTGGAGAAGCAGAGTACCAGCACCTGCTTGTTCATTGGACGCGCTTGCGGTGCAGTCTGAGGAGCACCAATACAACTTACCCCAAAGAATGAGAAGTTCAGACCCATTAAGAGAGCGGGCACCCGTTTCATGCACCTCTTGTTTTTATATTTCGCGTATGTATCTCTCCTATTAATAAATAGTTTGATGCCTTTTAGTTGACTTAAAGGACGACGGGAAATTACCCTACGGCGTCTATGGGAAACATCGGCAGTCCCGGCCCTTCAGGATAAATTAGCTTAATGTGACAGAGGAGGCGTCAGGCAACAAGTGAAGGACTTGTGTTTCGAAAAAGTGTCATTCGCCTTATAGAAATGAGAACCTTCTGTGCGTATGGCAATTATTATGCCCTTTGGGTTCCCAATAACTGCGGCAAAAACTGTCAAATTCTGTCCTTGCTGGCTTCCAGTCAAACTGGACAGTAAAAGAGTTCCTTTTGCTATTCGACGTGAACTAACTTAGCCGAAGAAATGATATGTCACTGGCTGGAAAGGCACCGCCACAGTAACTCCATTTGTGCCTCCTTTATGATCTGGGAATTTGGGTAATAGAATAAAGAAGTTTTGGTAGTATAAATGGGAATGCTCGGTAGGGATCGATTATGTGCTCCCTCCGGCATGAAAAAGGAATAGAAGTGCTGGTGGCTTTGCGCTAATTTTAAGAGAAATTAGGGTTAGGATTGGTATTTAGGTTAGGATTAAGTTAGAGCTGGGGTAACGATTAGGGCCTTAGATTCCCGTGTAGATTATCCTAAAATTAGATGGTGTACCGCACATGACCTGTCAACTGTGAGGAACAGTACTCACAGAAGTGCCGTTTGTCAATGTGACTTAATTTCAGGACGAGACGAGGTCTACTCTGTCACCCTGAAACCTCATCTAGGATGCAATAAGTGAGAACACAAAGGAAATATTAATTTCTAATGTCTATGTGAAAACCTAGGAGGAGCTATGCCGGAACTTTAAACCAAAGCGAAACACGTCCTTTCCGTCCAGAATTCAATCGAAATCACCGAATTAAATTATTGTATGACTTCCAATTTGCGTTTTACTAATCTGACAGAAAATTCTAAATTTTAATACAATAAAATGTCCACCCCTTCTGGAAGCCCTCAGAATTCATGGGCTGGATGTCTGAGCTTATGAAATTAAGCCGAAATGATTCGATAGTCTTATGTGGAAAACCCGTATCACGGATTGGGGTGTACGTTCGCATTTCTGGTGTATCTGTAAGTTAGAAAGAATAAAGCTGTTCGATCACCTGAATCACCTCTTATTTATTTGAGCTTCTGAACGCGCACACAGGAGTCAGCGTCAGAGGTAACAGCGACACCAAAACCAGGAGAAAATAAAATATCGGTAAAGCCAGTCTGGATGTGCATGCGCAGGGCTCTATAGGCTAGCGCCAGATAGATATCGATTGACTAAGGTCTCATTGGAGGCCCAGACTTCAATCAGTTCGCGGCTTCTGGTGTGGGGTGACTATCTTCGGGGTTGCAAGCTAAACTCGCGACCCGTTTCGTAGGTTTTGACAGCTTCTTATGATAATCAGTCACCCCGTCTCGCGCTCAGCTTGTGTTTATGTAGGCACGATCCGAGTATGCGTCCGGTCGGAACTATGAAGCAACAAGAACAGTTTCACCACGGGAAACAATACTGCACCCAACTGCTCACGGGGGTTTCATCGGTCTTTGATTTGCATGGCCTTGCTGTGCCTATTTGCCTTGAACCTGTGTGACATTCTGATATCTAGTCGCGCAGCAATGTGCTCGGTAGCCTCTGACACGTCATTGCTGCATGGCAATGTACGCCATATCACAGGTAGTTGGGTTCTGCGAGGAAAACCATGTAGGCATTGGCTTTTAACGCCTTCGGATAGCCGTTCTGCATAAACGGGTCACGTTGCTATCGGGGACTCGCGTGATTTTTCTTCCAGGTTGCTGAAATGAACAAATATTTATTTGAAGAGTGTTCTCACACAGCTTCGTTCGTGAACCACAGGATGGTTGCTGTGAAAAGGGAGAAGCTGTGTGGTGTTCGTTACCTTCCTGAAGACAGTTGTTTCTATTTCGTTATTGGATCTTCGTCTGTCGATCACCTTAAGGAAGCGCAGCTGTTACTCTTTTAGTAGAGAATTTTGGCAAATTTTAATAATTCTTCTTCTTCTTTCCTTGTGAATTGTATATAGGGGAAGATCAAGGTAAGGCGATTATGGAAAATTCTGTAACATGCTCCTCTTAACGACAGCAAATGTGTCTTCCACGTAAATGCGCGAAAAGATTGGCAGTTGCTGAGTGGAGGCAACTGGTTCCAGCTCTTGCAGGATCAATTCTGCCACTAAATCGGCGATTGAGGAGCTCATTGGAGTTTCCTTGATCTGCTTGCAGGTTTCTCCTGCAATATTGAAGTAAGTCTTTTGGCAAAATTCGAACAGCCTCACAGGTGTTAAATTTTGACAAAAGTTCGAGTTTCTCCGTATGACTCCTCAAGTTTCCTGTGCAAGGCTTTCGTGCTAAACTCGACGGGTTGGAGGTGAATGAGGAAGTCACGTCAAAGGAGACCATGATGTCGTCATATTGACTCTTCCGACCTTGGGTGTCTATAACAAATTGGAAGGCTGAATGAACTGAGGCGGTCGCATGATCTTGGAAGATTTTCAGTTTCAAGTACATGCATTTTGCCAAATTATAGGTGTGGCTGCCTTTTAGGGAAACGATTGGTCGCAGTGCAACAGTTGGTGGATGGATCTTTGATAGACAATAGAATCGAACTAGGGCAGTTTCCGTTAGTTTCCTTTGGTGCCGTTCATATTCCATGATCCGTATCGAGCGTTGATGAGCCCTTGAATGCGGTTACTATGATAGCCGTAAAAATGCTTCTGATACGTTTCAGCATGTGCATAACACTAAAATTTCAACTGATTTCCATATCCAACTTATGGCTGTGTCGAATAGTTTAGTGGAGCACACCACAGTTAAACGAAATTGCACTCTTAAAATAAATGTGCAATACTTTAAGGACAGAACTAATGTTTAGGAAACTAACGATAGGTGATAAGAGCATAAAATCGAAAAATGCGTAAATTAGGGCCTATTACAGAGCGGCCTTGTTCTTGCATGTTGGAAAACCGCTTTCTTCAAAGCAACAAAATTAATTGAACACAATCGGCTTCTTTTTATATCCGCATGAAGACTATCAGGTGTATTCACGACAGTCCTGTGAAAAAGGAAAAGCTAAGTTTCCATTTTGATCCAAGGAAAGTGTTCACTAAAAGATATATTGGCAATAAGGTGGATTTCGGTTCTTGATCTCACTTTGGTTGTCTCGGTAAGTAGGCGAGGTGGTTCAATACGGTCAGTGTCCTGACACCAGGACCATCAGCTGACAATTGCCCGCAAAGAGACGGAGAGCTGGATTGAACCCTTCCAGTTCTTTAGCCCGAGGCTTGAACGCAGGACCTGATGATTAGAAGTCCTACTATCTTTGTCGACCATGTTCATCTGCCTATAATAACACTGGCCACTGTGCGGCTGCTGGCAGTGTCTATAACTGCACCAGATACGGTAAACGACGCCAGATGCTTCATGCCATGGCAGTGGGTCTTTCGGCCTCATGACCCAGCGCCTGATGGTTGCTTCTGGTCTGTGTGCGACCCTAACTCCAAGTAGAGTGAGAAGGCGGCTGACGGCTTCCAAGACGTTCTTAACCTACGGAAGAGCTCACCAGAATTTAGGATCAATTGGATTTGGTCTCTGTTATCGATTGCGTATGCTCTGGTTGACGAAGTTGCGCACGTAGCCATTCACTCTCAGTACCCGTCAAAGATATTGTGCTACAGCAATCTTGTCTTCCGTTTCACTGCAATGCCCCTCGACGCGCCGGTATAGCGCCCTTACACAATCGCGTTTGTGATTGATCGGGTGGCTGTTGTTGAAGTTCAGCACTTGCTTCGTTTTTTTGTTGCTTTCCTGAACACTTTGGGTTTCAGACCACCACAAGCTTTGCGGCAAATGAGGGTATCCAGAAAGGCCAGCTGGTTGTTTTCTTCCACCTCCATCGTAAATCGAATGCCCGGGAAGACGGCGTTGAGACCTTCATTGAATGTCAGCACCTGATCTCATTCGATGACGACGAAGGTATCATCCACATACCGAGCCCAGAATTTCGGTCTGTGATGTCGGAAGACCAGCGACTCAACCGTTGCAAGACTACCCTCGACTATGTGTCCTGAAATCGGCAAACCCATAGGGCGTGCCCCTCACCTGCTCGTAGATTGTTCCGTCAAACGTAAAAGTACGTCTTCAGGCAGAACTTCAGGAGAATCAGGGACAGAAAATGATAAAAGAAATTAAAAACGCGCTTTCCTTACGAAAAGATTGCTTAATTAAAGTTGTAGTATTATCAGATGACCATTGCCGGCAAAGACACGGAAGGCTGGAATGAACCCTTCCAGTTTATTAGCCCTCAGTCATATCCAAACCTACCACCCGAGGCTCGAACGCCCGACATGTTGATCAGAAGTCCTACGATCTTTGTCGACAATGATCATCTGCCTATAATAACACTGGCCGCTGTGCGGCTGCTGGCAGGGCTCGATAGGGAGGCCCGAGGCAAAACGGGACGAGTGAGTTCCGTTAGCCATCGGTGAACGTTTATCAACCAATAGGAACATCTTCGACCCTATATTTATTAGAGTGAGAGCTATTTATGCTGCGGTTAATGGCAGCGCATATCATGCAGGGGTCAAACACGGCAGTGGCTCAGTATGCTCGGACAGTTGTGTAGTGAATTTAGTCGGTAATGCTGTCATTATTTGGTTACCAGGTGATTAAGTGCCTTCAGGGTGTCAAGAGCAGGTGGTTAACACGGCCAAACGGTTTAATTTGATCGGTATGTCAAGGAGATCATCGTTCGTACACCGCTCCCACCCTGCGTAAGTGTCATGGTCTCGGCTCATCATTCTATTCCTTCCCACCAAAATGCTGCATATGAAAAAAATCCTAAAAGTAGTCTGCATTTTCTCGTAAAAAAGGTCCTTCTGCATATCTTACGCGTCCAGCCTCGGGACGACGACCGCACCCGCTGTCATGTTAACGTCAAAAATAACAACAAAATGCACAAGTCCAAACTTCCCTTCCACTGGATCTGAGAGCCTAAATGAGCTTTCGATTTTAACGCTCCAAGCAAATGGGAAACCTTCCCGACTAGATTTTTAGTAAGACCACTGTGATAGAATTGGTAACATTTTGCAGCGTCAAATGCCATAAGACTGCGTGAGCTGTTGTCTGTCAACCGTACTTCGAGCGTCTGACGACTTCACTCGCAATGTCAACATTCACAAGTTATGCCCCATGTCATCGAGACAGGAAGAGTTCTCACGTTTCAGCATGTTGTACGTAATTTCTTACGAAAAGGCTATATTTTGCATTTGTCCTCCGTCCCACTAACGGAAGCCGGACACATGAACATGTATGGACATGTCCGACTACACAGCTTCTGTCTATTTCGCATCTTTGCTTACTGAAGGTCATTACCTTATTCGCCACACGTGGATACTTCGGGTAACCGGCAGTTATAGTAACAGGCGGATGTCGTCTTCTCAGGCTTGTCACCGAAACGAAGGCACCTCTCTCGAAAATAAGCAACTTGAGCGCGGAATTCAGATGGTCTAGGAGTGTTAACCGGGTATGAATAACTTCTCCAAAATGAAAAAATCCCCTTCTAAATGTAAATCAGGTGACGATTTCCATATTTACAGCACTTCTTTGCCGAGCTGTTTACAGTCTCTTTCCGCATCTTTGAAAAACGGGAATATGAACCCCCCATAATACAAGTGGACTTGTGCTAAATTTTAAGGAAACTGTCGATAGGATTGAGGTTAAGGTAAGGATAAATTTAGGGTTAGCGTTTAAAGTAAGGGTAAAGGTTTGTATTTTGATTAGGACACGAGAATGGGTAGACTTCCTGGAAGTTGGCGCAAGTCCAGCTGTAATACTGGCGATGTGTTCTTATTCTAGTGCTTCGACCTTCCTTTCCCCACCTGTTTTATCTCTCAATTAATCTATCCAACGACACATCCTCCTGATGGAGAGGGCGAAGACATGACATATAAAAGTCCTGAGCAGAAAAGTAAATTCATTAATATGTGTGAATCTCTGGCCCAAATATCCAACGAAGTCCACATGTGTCCACCTTTCCGGAGGCTCACACCGTCATCACCAAAGTAAACCATGGTGACATACGGCACAGACATGGGTTAGCACTGAACAGACCTCGCATGGGTTCAGTTTAGCACTAACAGAGGAAGTTGAACTATTACGGACACCCACTGGTATAACTGGCTTAGCTCCTGAAATTTTAGCCGAAATGCTGAAATGTGTTGCCGATTAGAAGGAATTACGTAGATGGCGTTGTAAGATTAACTATCACGCAGCGTGATTCCAAGATATTTCAGTCCTGCTATGAGACCCGCATTTCATTGCCCTTTTTTCCAATCACATGTAAAAGCCGCACTTTGGAAAAATACTACTACTTTCTTATCGATTTTAAATGTTTTTATATATTCAAATGCAGTAAGTTCTCTTTATATCATTATATGTCAACCGATATTCTGAAATGTGTTTTGGATTCGAGTAAATTACTTAATTAGGGTTTATAATATTGCTTATCCTGCAGCCTAATCTCCCGATATTTCAGTCATTTCAGGATACCAGCTTACGAACGAACTTCTTTCCAACCGCCTGGAAAGAGTACACTGTAAGCAAATGGCTACTTAAGTTGTATGCATTTGTCTCATGGATTTTCGATGCCCTTAGAAATTTAAATATATTTAAATATAAATATAGAAACCACACAAAAAAATAATCCTTCGTGTACGCTTTTGGTGGAAGAAGTACGGCCTTTTCAAAATTTATGCCTGAAGAGTAGGTATCTTTAGATTTAAAAAAAAAACATTTTAAATTGTCAAATAAATAAAACCCCATCTACCATCGCATTTGCACACAGCGTTTCGAAAGGGGAAAACCATATATTCCGCTATGCTATGGGGAGGAGGTTACATATTGCTCATAAAAGTTCGTAATGGATTTGGACCATGGTACATACTTTATAAAGCAGTATTAATAAATCGACAGATACGACGCTTTATGCACGGACATTTCAGTTCTTACAAGTTCTTACAAAACCTCTTCCCCTCCACTCCCTTTCGTGAACAACCACCAAATCCTCACTGCCGCTTAACCATTTGTCTCTTATCGCCACCCCTCCCCATTTTAACACTGGTATGACGAGATGAAACTTATTGATTTTATGTCTTAGCTTAGCTTGTACTCCGTTTCCCATATAAATGTACTGCCCCGATGAGAATTTATCGAAAGCATGCGTATGCTCACCAACTAGCCTTGAGAATAAAAGTTGATTAAAATGTACGTTGTTACCATAACAGTCCAACGGAGATTATTTTCATGCATGTTTTCGATAAAATATATTGGAATTTACAAGGGAATCGAAAATCAATCCGAACAATATATTCTACTTATGTTCAAGAGCTGGCATTCTGAAGTGGCTGAAACATTTTGGGATTAGGCTGCATGGTAATTAATAGTTCAACTCCATATTTGAATGAGATAGCGAATTCACGTTACCATATAACAAAATAGACAGTCATATGTGAAATCAAATTGAAAAAACGCGAGAATTAAGAGACGTCTAGTTGTAGTCTACTAGTAGAGTTCCAACGGCCACTGCGAATTCGATGCCCGAAACCTTTCGCATATGTTTGCGCTACCATGAAGCTACAGCAGATAAAGGGAATATCTAGCTGCTATTTTTTTCGAGTAGAGAAATAAGGGGGTTACACAGGTTTTTCGCCAGGCTTAGGCAGGAGGGGCTGCAACTTGGCCCGTTGAGAATTCTTGTGGGACACACAACAAGTTCGACTGTCAGTTTCAGCGAGGCCCACCGTGTGCTCCACAGCAGACTTGCGCGGGAAGTGGTTTTTAGTGATAGTGGACTGGCGCTGCAGTTACCGCACTCTCTCTTCCCCCACCCGTCTGTGTCCGGTGTCAAGGCAGGGTCAAGAAGACTGGAGGTGGTGTCGGGTGCAGGTGGATGGCGTGGCCAGAGACTCCTCTGACCATGCCGCCACGCCTTAATCAGGTCCTACGGAGGGGGAGAGCTATTGAAGTCACAAGGGGTTGGTGCGGCGTGAGCCTGCACCTACGCATGCCACCACACCCCCTCATGTTCGGAATTTGTCATGGGATTTCAAACCAAATAACGTCTAACCTATCCTGATCTGACCCTATGTTGGTACAGCTAATCTAATACGCGGTCCGTTTAGGGGGCACAACAAGAAATGACGCGGTTTCCAACAGCAGAGAAATAAGAGTACTTACTGTCTAACATTTCAAGCGAATCCAGGCGTGCGCACGGTGCCCACAGATGAATAGTCACTTTGATAGATTAAGGTTCAAATTAAATGCTCATCCGAGCACGGCGATCAGTCCCGAGTGGTTCTCAGTCCTCATAAATGACTTCAAGAAACTGAGCTGCGCGCATCCCGGTAAATCCTTGCACTGGCAGTTGAAGTGGAGATGATGAGAGCAGTCCTCGTTGACTCTCCAACGCCAGTAAAATGCGTGCAAAACTTGGTTCACTGAAGGTCGTGGCTTGCAATGATTAAAACAGAAATCCTACCCTCGAAGTCCGGGCTGAAGGTCGGGCAACAATGGCTCCGTAGTGTAGCTTCCACGGCAACGGTTAGTAGTTGATGGCGTCTGGTAGGCGTGGAGGGCCAGCAGGCATGCAGTAACACCCAAAGACGGAGTGCTGGATCTGGGCCGGCGCCTGAGCACCAAGCTCACATGCGATAGTTTTGATTTTGTCTCGTCAGTTGAACATGATGACTACGGACTGAGAGACTGAGGGCGATTATGTACATACCTCCCAAGTTCACGCTCAAGTCACGAGGGCTCCCCACGGATAGTTCATCGTGTTTGGCAGACGAACTGTCGCAGTAAGCGACGCCAGCATCAAGCCAAAACCATTGTCTAAACCACCCATTACTACACAGGTTTCTTGACCAAAATATGAACTTTTGACAGAGAAGTATGTTCAGACGGAAATGGGTCGAGTCCTTCCGGTGTTCCAGACATCAAGCATTTATCTGTATGCGTGATCGTGATTTCAGTATTCCGCAAAGCGAAGGCAGGTCTGGAAATCGTACAGTGTTCAACAACCGTAGACGTAGTGGGTGAACAGACTGGAGACCTAGACCTAGCCGGAATGACAGGCTAATGTTGTCCCCTAAAGAACACGGACGTCAGGAAAAATCGAAACAAATAGCTCATGAAATTTTGAGGAAGATGAAAAAGTCATCCACATACCACGCCCAAAATTCTGGTCGGTAAAGTACAAACAAAGGTGTCTCAGTGGAAGGTCTCCGCAACTAAGCCGGAATACGGAGATATCAATGGACAAATTACCTTTCCGAAGCTGAGAAGCGTCTTGAGAGGATGTGCACTCAGTGTTTGGGCTAACACTTCAATCCAGAAGCAAAAAGTGTTACTGTGAATTAAAACTGGCGACGGTGAAATAACCAGCGTTACCTCCAAAAATGACCATTTTGAAGTAAAGTATAAGAAAAAAACGAAAAAGAGGGGTGGCAGTCAAAAGATAGAAGAAGAAGAAGAAGAAGAAGAAGAAGCGATCACTGGAACAAGAAGTGTATTGGACTGACGTACCGAATTCTCACGCAAACCCATGATTAGAGACAGTAGCAGATAAGAGTGATAGAGGCAGAACGTAAGCAGTATTTATAGTACGTAGTGGCCACGCGATTAGCAGCTCTCGCGATTACCGCTGCGGGTCATAACTAATGCAACGATAGCTTGGCTGTCCGCGTCCGAGTCGTTAATTTCCATGATTTCATCATCCATGTTGGATGTGAGCGTGACAATGACCCTGCAATTTGGCTCATTGTCATTGGAGGTTTTGGTTACCCACGTTCTATGAACAGGACCCATTCACCTGCTTAGGTGATGCCTCAACACAGAATATGGGAACGGAAGTGCTTTGCGTTTGGTACTGGACTGTAGGCCTGAAAATCCTGACTCGAGCAGCTCATGGCTCACGCGGTTATCATATATTGAGAGGATTTTGGCCTCATCAAACTTGAAAATATGGTCGTGTCCCGTCTTTTCTCCTCACCCCAGCTGCGCGCTCGGTCATTCGCGACCAGCGTAATTTCCCGGCTTCTCTGACGTAGTTTCTTTATCCATAACTGCACCAGATACGGTAAATGACGCCAGATGTTTCATGCCATGGCAGTGGGTATTTCTGCCTCATGACCCAGCGCTTGATGGTTGCTTCCGGTCTGTGTGCAACTCCAACTCCAAGTAGAGTGATAAGTCGGCTGACGGCTTCCGAGACGTTCTGAACATACGGAAGAGCTCACCAGAATTTAGGATCGCTTGGATTTGGTCTTTGTGGTCGATTGTGTATGCTCTGGTTGACGAAGTTGCGCAGGTAGCCATTCGCTCTCAGTACCCGTCAACGATATTGTGCTTCAGCAACCTTGTCTTCTGTGTTTACTACAATGCCCCTCGACGCGCCGGTATAGCGCCCTTACACAATCGCGTTTGTGATTAATCGGATGGTTGCTGTTGAAGTTCATTACTGGCTTCTTTTTTGTTGCTTTCCATAACACTTTTGCCGTCAGACCACCATAGGCTTTGCGGCAAACGAGGATATCCAGAAAGGCCAGCTGGTTGTTTTATTCCTCCTTCATCGTAAATTAAATGTCCGGAAAGATAAGGCTGATACCTTTATTAAATGTCAGCACCTGATTTTGTTCGATGACGAAGAAGGTATCATCCACATACCGAGCCCAGAATTTCGGTCTATGATTTCGGAAGACCAGCGAATCCAAACGTTGCAAGACCACCTCGACTATGAGTCCTGAAATCGGCGAACCCATAGGTGTGCCCTTCACCTGCTTGTAGATTGTTCCGTCAAACGTAAAGTACGTCTTCAGGCAGAACTTCAGGAGAATTAGGGGCAGGAAATCAAACCAAGTGAATTCTTACCATAGAACTTTTAAGTTTTTGAGGGTTGCAGTCAACCAACGCATAAACATAAGGAAAAATTAACTTTTCACTATATTGTACCCAAAAGCTTACGGAAAATCTTTAACTGGTACTGGTGAAACTTCAACCCAAAGTAAGTGCTGCCAACTAAATCCTGACAGAAATAAGGCACAATTGAATTACTAGTTGGGTTTACTTGAAGTCTTAAGTCCACCTCTATAAGAACTCTGCCCACAAGGGGCTATAATACGAACCCCGACCTAGCTGACCATTTAACTTGACATTCTGGCAGCCGAGCTGTAGGTTTACACGCCAGCATATACTACTGAATATAGTCCAGTCACGATGGAGAGACAGTTATTCAGCCTGAGGGAAAAACCTCATGTTGGTGATTTCAACTACCTCACTGTTGTCCGTAAAGTATAGAAATAGCTTATATGCCCCCCCCCTCGTCAGCAGAACAATGGAATAGGACACACCCACCCCCCTCCCCACGTAATACAAGTGGCCTTGCGCTTAATAGTTCTGTGCCCTGAACCTAGCCAAAACCTTTGCTGTAAGTCTAGCCCCGACTTAACCTAGTTCGCAAAGACACCTGTATTGCGGGGGCTTCCTGTTCCCATGTCCTGCCCAAGGGAGGGAGAGAATGGTGAGGCCTATAAACGATCCTCCTACCTATTAATGATATGTGACCGCCTAAAAGAATTCCGTAGTTAGGAGCTGAAAGTTCGTGTTACGTTCGGCGATTTGGTCAGATCGGTGAAATTCAGAGCTATTTGAGTGGCCATATAAGGAGGCATATAAACTATTTCTATACTTTACGGACAACAATGAGGTAGTTGAAATCACCAACATGAGGTGTTTCCCTCAGGCTGAATAACTGTCTCTCCATCGTGACTGGACTATATTCAGTAGTATATGCTAGCGTGTAAACCAACAGCTCGGCTGCCAGAATGTCAAGTTAACCACACGATGGACATACCCCTGGGCGTTTGGTTGAACTATGAACAACAGCCGTGAAATTAATGCCCGATTTAAATGGAGAGTTTTTTCAGTTTCCCGTTGCTCGGTCACGAGGGAAAGCAAAACGAGCCTAGTCACACAGGGTTGTGCATGGAGCCGGGGGGGTTTGCGAGGCGGGGGTGGTGAGAAATAACGTACTAGAGGCCTACTCAATGAATTTGACTAGATGAAACGACATTATAAAATGCTTTTTCCTTACGAAAATATTACTTAAGTAACGTTGTTGTATTAAGTATCGTGTAACATAATCCGAAGATATTCCAGGATGCCAGCTTACGAACGAGCTTCTTTCCGACCACCTGGAAAGAGTACACTGTAACCAAATGGCTACTTAAGTAGTAAAATAAATTGTCATTTATTTTGTATGTCCTTATAAATTCAAATAAATGTTATTTTAAAAATGCCTACAATATTGTTTTTGGTAATCATTTGGTAGCAAATTGCGTCTTCTTGAAATTATGTCCTTGGAGCAGTCGAATAATTTTGAACCCTATCCCCCGTTACACTTGAATCCAAGGTTTCCAAACTACATATTGTATACATTCTGCCTAAAAAAATCATACGCTTCTCTACGCTGTGTGAAAGAGGTTACACAGCTTGCATAACTTTTTGCAGTGGTTGTGGATCATGTTGTATGCCTTATAGGCAACATTTATGAATGGATGGATATCTAATGAATATTTAAATCTTAAAAAACTCATAATTACAAACTTTTTTTAAAACTGGAAGATAAACTTTCTTCAAGTGCCATATTTGACTAAGGTATGATTTTTAAGAAACAATAGTTTGGGGAATTATTATATAAAAGGCATCGAAAAAATAACGGAGCTAAATATTGCTTATGCAGCATTTATTTGCAGAATATGCTTTCAGTAAATGGGGTATAATTTTATTTAACATTTCACAGTCTTAAGAGATCTCCGTATTGCAAAAGTTTCAACCGAAAATTATCCTTGCTTCAAGTATAAAACTTTAAGAGGAAACGATCTGCTACACAGTTAATACAAAAAAGAATACTTTTGAACGATTTGCTACAAAATATATTTACGTTTAAGAGGGCCTCTAAAAGTGGTTGACAAATCATAATAATTTAATCCCCATTTTTTATTGATTATTGTTTTCGCATGCCATCAGAAAGGGGCGCATTCTAAAGTAGGCTGCACGTTAGTCAATTTTGAAAGCCCACTGAATCAGTCATTTTTAATCAAAGGCACATTTCAGAACTGTGATTAGCCTTTTATGAAGTAAGTCAGCTGCTGTATAGGGATATTCACTCAGCGCCTTTGCGTACGAATGAAAAACGGACAAGAAAAACCATCTGATACATCAGAGAGAAAAGGTGGAAAGAAATGAATAAATGGAAGCGCAATGGACCGGTCGAGATTCCCTACGATGCTCTGGAAGAACTAAGCAATTTGCTAGAAGTACTTATCGCAGAAGAATTTTTCTTCTTATCACAGGGTTCGCCAGCGTTGTTTACTCCATCCATATGCCCTCCAGCTTCCGGAGGTTTATGAAATTTGACGCTGTAACGACGTAGAAGCACAATATTGTGCAGTTCCTATTTAACAACGACTTGTACAGACAGATGGAGTAGTTATGGGCTCACCTCTTGGCCCACTTCTGACGAATATTTTCATGGGCAAACTGGAAGCTTTACAGCTTCGTCTGCAGATAAACCGTCTAAAATATTATGACCGCTACGTGGAGGATATCTTTGCTGTTGCATCTGAACAAACGGACATTTCAGTTGTAATGTATACCATAAAGCAGGAGTGCCTGTCAATCAAATTTACCCTGGAAGAGGAACAATACCGACCACACCATTTCCTGCACGTGCATCTGAGTATAAAGCCTGACGGGATTATTCGACGTAGGGTCTATCGTAGGAAGTCACGGTCCGGACAATATACCCACTTTAGGAGTTTTGTATCGCTGAACTTGAAGCGTAATTTAGTGCGCTGTCTGAAGAAAGGGCCAAAAGGATCTGTTCAGCCGATAGCATTGACTAAGAGCTTAAGGCTGTAGAAAGCCCTTTTGGACGGAATGGATATCCAGATAGATTAATTTCTAAGAATATGACCGAAAGGCCACCAAGGCCGCCGGTGCTAACGGCAAGCTAGAAACAAATATTAATCAGGGTGCCATTTCAAGAGGACGCAGCAAGTGAACTCTTACGAAGTCGCCTAAGCCAAGTTGTGTCAAGCACCTTTCCAGCAGGTTATGCCCATCTACTGTTCTCGACTACTCTCATCCTTTACGGAGGGGGCAAGGACAAACTGTCAGCCCAGACCACCTCAATGTGCATTTATTCTTTCACCTGCTTCTGTGGGGCAGAAAATATTGGTCGCACGAGCCGGTTTTGTCCGAAAGAGTTCAATAACACCTTCCAGTCTAGTCAGGAAAGGGGCAGATAAAAAACATAAACAGTTCTATCCTCGCGCATGTGGTAGACACAGGCCATCCGTGTAATTGACAAGGTCCTCTCAACTTATTCAAAATTCCTTGGAGAACCTCTGTTGGCTACGACAGAAGCAGCTGCAATAAGGCTACGCAAACTGGTCCTATGCGCTCAAAAGAACTTTATACAGGCACCGCAATTACTGTGGCCGAAAGCCACCATTTTGGTCGGCCGCATCTAATTACCTGTTCCGGTGGCCGCCATTCCTCTTACCATGATCAGAAAACGGACCGCAATTTTGTTTCTTTCTCCCTCCCTTCCCCACTCTGACAACTGTACGATTTGTTCTGCTTACCCGCATATGTGAATTCGTTACACAGTGATATAAATGTAAAGGTCTGATTAGAATTTATCGAAAGCTAACGTATGCTTGCCAAATTGTCTTTTAAATCTGTCAATGGGAATTTTCGCTGCTCTAATACAAGAAATTTGTGGGTCAGTATGGTTGCTTAGCCTGATCACATAATCAATTATATGGTTAGGGCTGAAGGCCGCATTATGAATTCTCGTCTAGAGTCTAAATGTTAGCGCTGACTTTGTTTTTGTGTCCATCGTAAGCCATTTTCGCGGTTTCGAGCCTGCGTAGAGCAACCGCAGTGGAACTTCAATCTCTCCTTATAAGGCCGTAATCACTAATTCCATCAGAAAACTTTTACATGGGCGTCTGTTTAAGTGTAAACTTAATCAACCTGTGGGTTCATTTTATAGCATGCAGTTTTATGAGTAGTACAAAAGTCAAGATTTTTTAAATTTTATGGTATATTTTCAATGATCCTGCAGCATGCATTTTGTGGCTTTGTGACTATAAAGCGCTATAAAAAAGCTTCGGTTTCTCTGCATTCAAATTTATCGATGCACGATCCTAGCCTATCTCAGTTCAAAACAAGCAAAAACGTAGACTTTTTGATTTTTGAGTTGCGCAGTTGACTCGAGGTCTCATTGTCTAATTGGCGTAGCCAGTTAACATCCACATTAATTCTAATGAATAAACAGAAAAATGATTATCTCTTACACGGTAAAATCCCTTTAAAAAGGCAGCACATGTTCATGGGCTAAAAAACTGGAAAAATTGCGGTTCTGGTTCCGAATAAATATCGATCTCTACGAAAGAACGACTATGGAGGAGGGGAGAAAAAGAACAATCCAAGAAGAGTTTCCTCCCTAAATAAGATTATCCACCGACCGTCCATCTTCGAATCTCTATCAGCTGCTCTGCTTGGGAAATTCCATATGCGTGCCTGCTAAATCTGTTACAAAAAAGACAATTCTTTCTTCCGAACTCATAAGCTAAACTCCGTTTTTTCCTATAAATTCAATTTCTAACTTGGTACCAATAACGCGCATCTAAGGCGAATTCGGCCGAATGGGAAAGCCACCACTTACAGCTTGGAGTAGAAACAAAGCTGGACTGAGTTTGCTGAATGAATATGCAATATATATTGGTATATAGGTGTTGGAAGATATTACATATGCATACAATACATATATAAGACCTGGAAGGACTGTTTTTTTAATCCATTGAAGTTAATAATGACTGAAGGCATTTACTAGATAAATGTACAACGATATATATATATATAGGAAGCGTCACACAACGATTGATGGAGGTTGTTCCCGTGTGCCAGGCCTCGATTTTTTCCCTTGCCACGCGGTCACTTCCCCGACCTAGAATTTCGGCATTCTGGAAGGCGAACGTGTGTCCAGAGTCTGCGCAATGGTCCACCACCAAAGACAGTGGGTCCATTCTTCTTACCGCCCTCATGTGTTCTCCGACTCGGGTTTGTAGACGTTTCCCGGTTTCTCCAATGAAGTTGATTGCGCAGAAATTACACTGAACCCGGTAGATGACGTTTGTTGTTTCACCTCGGGGCAGGGGGGCCTTAGGCCTCATAACCAGACGTCGAATGGTTGACTCCGGCCGGTGAGCGATGCCAATCCCCATCGGTTTTAGGAGACGGGAGACCGCCTCCGAAACACCGTCAATGTATGGCAACGCTCGCCATATCTTGGGCTGTTCGGTCGCTGGCCTTCGGCTTTGCCTGCACTGTCTGCTACGTTCGATGAAGTTGCGGGGATACCCGTTGACCATGAAGAGGCGTTGGAGGTTTCGATATTCTGCCTTTCTTTCGCCTGGCTCGCAGCAGTGTTTCAGCCCTCTTGTATAGTGTTCGAACACAACTGCGTTTGTGGCATAACGGATGTTTGCTATGGTATCTCAGGATTCGGCGGGTACTGGTGGCCTTCCTATACACCGTCGGTTTTAGGTCCCCACTGGGTTTTCGATGGACGAGAACGTCTAGGAATAGCAGCTGGTTGTTGACTTCCGCCTCTATTGTAAACTGGATGTCAGGAAAAATAGAATTCAGGCTGTCATGAAATTCCTTGACCGTTTCCCGCTCGATGATGACAAAGGTATCGTCTACATAACGAGTCCAGAATTTAGTTTTTAGTTTGCGAAAACCAGGGTCTCTACTTTTTGGAGTACTGCCTCTGCGATGAAGCCTGAGAGTGGCGATCCCATTGGCGTCCCCTTGACCTGCTCGTACGTTGTTCTTTCGAAAGTGAAGTATGTCTCCAGGCAGAATTTAAAGAGCTGGATGAGATGTCTCCGTTTTACCGTCTCGTTCGTCTCGTTGTACCTGCTCTCGAGCAGTTCATTGACCGTTTTGACTGCCAGGCCTTGTGGGATCGAGGTGAAGAGAGAGGTGACATCGAATGACACCATCACCTCGTCTGCAGTAATTTGCACTCCCTGGCACTGCTGCAGGAATTGAGTTGCTGAACAGACCGTCGTGGTCGCGTCCGAGGTGAGCGACCGCAAATTTCGGCAAAGCCATTTCGCCAGATGAAAGGTTGGTGCACCGCGCAATGACACGATTGGCCGGAGGGGGATACCAGCCTTGTTTACTTTTGTTAGTCCGTAGAGCCTTGCTACGGACGCGTCTAATGGTTTAATGGCTATTCGTACCGACTTAGTAATGGCCTTGTTCTTTTGCATTTCGGCGAGTGTCTTGTCGAGTTCGATAACAAGTTTCTTCATCGGTTCATCGTCACGTGGCAGGTACGCCTGTCGGTCCTCCAGTAAGGTTTTGGTCTTCTGGATGTAGTCTGTCTTATTCATCACTACTGTGGAACGTCCTTTGTCGGCTGGCAGAATCACGATGCTGGTGTCAGCCCTCAGTGTCTTGAGAGCACTCTGTTCCGCTCTGAAAATGATTGCGCGTGGTTTGTGCGCCATCACCAAAGAGGTTATCTGCTGCCGAAAAAGGTGCTTTGTTTCGTCGGATTCCCCGGTTTGTTTGAGAATCGACTTGACAGTGGCCACGAGATTGACCGGATCGGTGTCTGCGATGTTAAAGCGAGCTTCATGACTCAGCACTTTCAATTTGCAGGTGACAACTGTTTCGATGACATATTGTGCACCAGAACTTCGTTGAGATGAATGGGTTATATTTCGAAGCTTATTCGCCAGCTCCGCATCTCTCGTTGCTCGTAGCTCTCTGGCCCGTTTATCAATCACCTGCTGCAGCAGCCTGACTCCGTCCTCACCGATTAGTTCAGCGCACTGTGCAACCGCTTGGCTCAAAACCCCATTGTATTTGCGCAGTCGAAGATGGCAGTCTTGGAGTAGCACCCGAATCATTCGTCTGCTATGTTGTGTCACCCAACGTTTCGCCAGACTTGTGTTCACCGGTGGCTTGTAGGACAAGCTTTTCGGAAGCACGTGATTGTCAAGGCATCTGTGGAGGAATTGAATTTGCGCGTACGTTGATGACAGACAAAGGGCAAATATTTCCCAACGTCGGGCTGACTCAAGCGCTTTGCTCACACCGATGCAATCGGCTTCCCGAAACAAACCAGACCCGTACGACACTCAGTGTTCACCCATTCCTGAGTGAATAAATACCCGATCTGCATCGACAGACAATGACAGGTAGCGAGGCACTGATGAATTTCGGTTCGATGAAGTGTTTATGGCCCATCTGGTAAACTGCAGTGGTGGATCAGCTGCACCATCCATGTGTGCGCGCATGTTTGGTTTTCCGGGGCCAGCTGGTGGTAAGGGTTGTACTTGGTGAATGCAGGCAAATAAGCCCGAAACAGTTCTGTATTTAAGTTACCCCCAAACTCTTTCGTACCCCTCTGGTAATATATAATTATATAACAAAATGAGGCTTAAATAGATTGATTTTTAATCCAATAACATTCATAATCACCGAGGACCATAATATACAAAGAAGTGATTATGCATCCACGCCAACTATAATGTGAAATGGAATATTTTTCGAGTTACGCTTTTCCAGCAATTCAACTTTTGATAATTTTGAAAAACAACTGTACGCATAACACCCCACTATTTGACTTAAAATGTAAGATGATCGTTTTTTTAAATTGAACATGAAGAACTTATTTAAATAAAACGAAACGTCCAAATACTCGTGTCGCCAAGATAATGTTAACATATTTTTGTCTGGTGTATGCGTCGCAATGTATATTAGATTCCCTTTCTCATAAAACTTCAACAATATTTTTAAATTTGTTTTAGATTCAAACAAATTACTAATAAGCATAATCGTGCAGCCTACTCCCAAACTATTTAATTCCAAATAGGATGCCAGCTTTGAAAAAACTTCTTTCTAGTCGCATGCAAAAATTATTCTTGGTAAAAAATGATTACTTTATTAGTATTTAAGCTTCTCATTGATTTTGATGGTAATATTAATTCAAATATATTTTTCAGAAAACACGCACAAAGATATTTTTACTTGATATTCTTTGATTTTAAATTACTAAGAGTCAGATTAACAATGCCAACAAAGACAAGGAAGACTACAATGGCCATTTATAACTTATTAACCATCATCAGCAAATCAAAACTGACCCAGGTTTTGCCCCAAGGCAGAGCGAATTCAGGTACCGATTGATGAGCATTCATCAACGAAAGACACTTGTGTCTTTTTCTAATTTTATACATGAAAAATGGTAGCTTTGGTTTAACATAAATTTTTTTATTATGGAATTTTTTAAAACCTTGAAATGTTCATTCATAATACATTGTATCCATAAATTTATTAATGTTGCCTACAATTTTCACAACGTGATCCAAATCCATTCAAGCAATCTATAAGAACTGTGTGACCAATTATTTATACCACAGAAATATTTGTGATTTGCCATACGCAGCACTTATGCAGAACGTAGTGTAAAAACCTTAAATTCAAGAGTAAAGGCAGCAGGATGCAAAATTATACGGCATTTTTTAAAAAAATTGTTAAAAACCGAAAGAAACTATTTTGTCCAAGTAAAAAATTTGAAGAAGACGTAATTTTCTATCAAAAGAGTAAAAGAAAGAATATATATGAGCAGGTGTTTTAAAATATATTTGAATTAATAAAGGTATTGGAAATAAATTCGAAAAACGCATACTATTAAAGTAGCCATTTTATAGAGTAACCATTTTGCGAGCCATCAGAATAAAGCTCATTCAAAGGCCGGCATCTTTCTGTAACTGTAGTATTTTGGTATTAGATTGCAAAAAAAATCCACATGACAAATGTGCTTCAGTAATTTGTTTGAATCAAAAATACATTTTATAATTTCGGTTGACATTTCATAATAAGAGGTGAAATCTTTTTGGTAAAATTGAAAATATAATGTGCAGATTTTTGAAACTGCTCCCCAGCTCTTCATCAGACTATGGGCTGTGTACAGCAACAATTAACTAATTACTTGGGTTTGACAAAGAATTCTAGAGTTGAACGATGTCTGCGTCAACACACGTTAATTATAGTTTGTCATCCCATCGGAATCGGCTGGGCTCGTTTGAATTTTTCCTTGACGATTTTGTATGTGACATCCAAAATTATACGCCGATTTATTCCATCTGATCTGATTGAATTGATTCCAGGAATTCACGGCTTTTTCTCACAGGGCAGGCGATAACGGTCCGAGTATTCACCCACGCAAATTTATACCTATTTTCCAGTGGGTACATGGCTACCTGGGGTAGATGATCTCGTCTCGTCACCACCAACCGATGTTTGTATAAACGGGTTGAGACGGATTTCCCAGTTTGGCCAAAATATACGACATCACAACTAGCACAAATGGTTTTTTAGATAACACATTTTCTATCGAGGTATGCAACCTGCCCTTAGGGTGTACAAGCTCTGTGCTTCTTGTATCTGCTGTTCTATCCAATTATCTTTTGGCAAGCTCAGATACATTTTTTCCCATATTGGGAGAGCTAGCGCATAGTCTTACAATGTGCTGGAGATCCTGTTCCGAAAAAACACGCAAAAAATTATTATTTCTCTAAGAATGTGATCTCTTCCCAATGAAATATCTTTGGATGTCCGCACTTCAGTCTATGCTTGTGTTATAATTACTTGGCGAATAGGTCTCCAAATAGCTCTATGAATGCAGCCGCGTGAATGAACAGGGTATCACCGATTTAGGAACAGAATTCAACTATTTTTCCCAAAACCAAATAGTTTGATTCTCATCTGAATATGGAGAAATTTCTCCTCGTGGACAATAAGTGAGGTGTATTTATTTTATCTTTCTAAATGCGTCGCATTACGCATGGAACCTCATGAAATGTTGATTAAAAACCATAAGTTAGCTGAAGAAACGCAAAAGATAAGTCAGTTTCATGGTAAACTATGGGCATACCGGGCCCCGTTTGAGAATCTTTCAGTCTGCATTGTGCAGCTGACTTCGTCACTAGCAACCCTTATTTAAGTTTATATAATCTTGGATATGTTCAATCTTTGTACAAAGGTGATTGGAAAACCCTGAAGGACCCCAGGGAGCGTTACTTTCGTATGACCATGCTGCATGAAATTCCGTATAGAAGTTCGCGTTTGCAAATGTCGAATATTTGGCATTTGAAGCGAAGCAGTTAGTGAAGTTCCTGTAATATATTTTCTTTTTTATTTATATTTACTGTGCATGCCCTCCCAAAATCGATTCCCGTTTCTGAATGTCCATGCCATCTGAAAACATCCTGGTTTTCACGCAACGTTTGGTATACTCCCCAGCCGACCTAGAAAAACTGTGGAACGTTCGTTGCATTTCTATTTAGGTTATATGCTTAACATTTCCCTAAGGTAGGATTTGTGAAAGCTATTATTCTCGAACTTTGTGGTAAGGTAGGTAATAAATAGCATTTTCTCAAACCGATGACGAGAAGTGGTTAAGTTACGTCAAATCCATTTTATATTTTGTGTTTATTTGCCATTTTCCAAATATAACTTGGAGTGTCATGCCAAAGGACTCAAAAACTTAGCTCATTCTCTCCCACCGATAAATTTATCATCTGGAAATTCAACGCGCTCATCCTCGCTTACCACGGTCCAGTGTCACCTACCTGCATACAACTTTCCGCGCTCTCACCTTTGCTTTCTACCTCTCTCTCTCTCTCTTCCTCTCCCCTGAACTGAATCTTCATGATCCTACCTGCCTCATATTACCTACATCCTATTTCCCCACCCCACTTATATGGTAAAGCGAACTGTAATCGATTTTTCTAATCACCGACATGTTTTAATCAACCCCGTTCCCATATAACTGTACTGAACTGATGATAATTTATTGAACACAAATATATGCTCACCAACTATTATTAAACCTGCCTTCATGGGACGTTTCTGGACTCTAAAACATATATAAGGTTACTGTTTTATCAGAATGAGGTTGAGGCCGATGCTCGATCCCAAGCCCCATCTTTAACCTTCAGATCCAATTATTTTGTTAAAAAACAGATTCTCACAGTTCGCTGAGATCTTATGCTTTTATGGTACAATTTTAATGAAGACCATAATTGACTTAGTAATAAATAGCCCATTTTGTAAGTGGCAATGTTAGTATAGCCTCATCTTTACTCGGCTATTTTACGGAAATCTTTTGTCTTTCACTTAAGTGGGCATTCTTTTTCAGATCTTCTGCTAAAAAGTTTGGTCCTGGGGAGTTAATATAAAATTACTCCCTTAATTTCTCAGAAACTAGTAGTTTACTCTTCACATCTGGAAGTCATATAACAGGATACACATAAGGACAACTGCAATGCGAAACCCACTTCATTTGCGTTACTCAGCGGTAGCACCACCACCAGAACACGTCTGCTCATTTTGTTTGCTTTTTTCTGTTTGGAGAAAGTTGAAGTCACTGTTAAACGCACATATAAAGAAAATGTATCTGGTATCTTCGAGAAAAAATACAAATGGCAATTTGGGCACGCCTTATCTAAGTACACAAATTCTTCCTCAAGAGGTATTTCAGCTGTGAACGCAGTCTACGAGCTCACCGAAGATGCTGCGATGGGGATCGCGGTTGTTTGGTCACTTCGCTGGAGACATACGTGTTAACAACTGACGGACGAACATTAGATGTTTAACAATTTTGTGATCCCTTTAGAGTGCGAATTCTCGACTGCCTGGATATGTTCTCAAGCGCTGGAATCGTTTCCACTTCCAGAGAACATTAATAAATCGGCCACTTAGAGAACCTAAAGTCTGAGCGGAAATTCTGGATCTGCTAAGGGTGTGCATTTTTCTCGTTTGCTTTTTAATCGTCCGACTGCCACTGGTCTCGTCTATAGAGACACAACCTAAAGTACAGGTACTCATGCCACTTGTCTGTACTGAAAGTTAGAGAAACTGCGCAGTTAATCGGGTTAATTTTACTCATTTCACTTTTTGAGGTACTGGAAGAGGATAGAGGAAGTGTGATGAGGCAATTATTTTTTGCAATTAGCTCACTAGAACGTGGTTCTGGCGTCCTGGTTGCTAACTTTTGACCGTGGAAACCGCTTGTTGCGAAAAAGGTTCTCCTGAACACACGATCGGCTTTAGCAAAAAACTAATATTGTCTCCGTCGTTACAAGCAGGCATAGCTGCACTGACTCTTGACGACAAACTACCTAGATGTCATTGTCTACTCAATCAATGACGAGAGAACTGTTTATCACTCTGGTTTCTCGTTACCCAGGTCATCAGGATATTTCTACTCCCGCCCTTTCGATCAATATGGAATTTTTCGGGGAATCGCTCTAGGAACAAATGCATATTAGGTTAGAATACGGTGAAGGCTTTTTTCTGCTCTGAGGACTTAGAAATGGTTTTGTAGTGAACTGTTTTGGACCCCAGCATTTGATAAGGCCTAGAAAATGACTAACTAGTGGTGTTTCTTTATTCGTTCAATTATTATGTCATCCTGCAGTAGCGCTTGGGCAAAATGAGGTGCTGTTGTAACCTTAGGAGCGTTCTTAAAACTTCCCAGAAGTACGGATTTTTACACCCAAAGTTGTTGCTAATGTGTTGGTGAAACGACCGGAAACGTCCTGACAGAATTTTAAACAGTCTAACATACTGTTTTGCGTGAGCTTTAAGTACATTTATGGAGTTTTAGTGAGTGTTGAAACCCTTCCCACGAACACGGTTGGATGAACCTCAATAATGCCCCAGTAAATTTTGAGGTGGTACTTCTTCCCATCTTCCATTTTTAGCCCTAAAACTAACCCAAACCCTAAATATCTAGAGGCTAGATTTAAATCTACCATTAATCCCAAACTTAACCTCGACCAGTAACCCTACCCCCTGGAAGTTAGCGCAAATTCACGTGCAATACATGAAGGTTCAGAAATCCCCTTGCCTCAGACTATAACACGACTTTGCGCTCGAGACTTCAGACGTGAGCTTACAGAGAGTCAGTAGGGAGGTGGAAAACGAGCATATTTGCCACCCTTCCCCAGCACGCCTGTGTAAATATTTCAAAAAAGACAGCACTGACACCTACCCCGGAGACAACAACAGTACCGACATCATGGTGTGGGCGTCAGGATGCGTTCATGAGAGAAAGCCAAGCTCGGAAGAGTTTGACTGCGTGCCCTCGGAACTAGTTTACACTGCAAGTTCAAATAATTTCCAGAAGTGGAACTGATCCTGAGTGCCGTAGTTAGCATTATGTTCCAATGCAAGGCCAAAAAATGCCCACTTTAAAGTACACGGGAGGAAACCTTGGAATTTAGCCTTCATTTTCGCCTGTTTTAGTACGTTCAAATAAACAGCACGTTGGGTTAAAATTAGTTGACAGTCAGGGGAAGACTGACAAACTCGCATCTCAAACCCTCTCCTGCAAATGCACAATCAGGAAATCCTCAGAATCCGCCGTGGATTGTTGACTTAAAAGAGGGAGAGAGAGAGCATAATGAGGTCAAGGTTGCATTGCCTACCTCTCCCAAGAACACGAATCCCATTAACGACACATTTTGCTGCACTTTTAATAAACGTTAAAGTCCTTGAAGGTAAACAACTCCCTCCGAAATCCATATGTTGATATATGCTTTTGTTGGATAGACGCCTGTATTGTTTTATCAAACTTGGAAGTGAAACCTTTGAATGTATACATAATATATTCATTTTCTTGGACTAAACTGGCTCAGCCGATGTTTGCCTGTCTATCACACAAATAATTCATTTGAAAGTGTACTCATTTTACTAAGTCGCTTAGTGTCCTTGCAAGCCATAAAGCTCCAGAAGAAGAAAACGTAACAATTTTGGATAGCAGCAGTATGCGGAGATTCACTTTCCTGACATGTGCAAAAGTGAACATAATAATATAGGATTTTAGTGGTAAGATTCGGTGTTTAAACAATTCATAAATTGATAGAAAATGCACAGTGCAGATATGTACAAAGTAATATGGGATGACATTATTGGTTGGTTCTACCAATATCATTCGTGAAGTCAGTATGAACAGCATTCACTAATGACGACGAAGTGGCGCTGTGACTTTATGTGCTCACGAACCCTGTGTGGTTTTGTTTGAGTTCGACGGAAAGGGAAATTTTTCAGTCCAACCAGTATTTTATGGAGGCAGACTACAGGAAATAGGAACCTTGCACAGCCTGAAGGCATTTTCAGCTGGTCGGAACCAGAAATCACCCTGAAATCGCGCTGACTTATTTATTCTGGAACTGTTGCAACCCTATCTCTCAGGGGTATGTTTGAATTTATATTAATGGCAGTAAATGTAGTCTATCTGTAAATTCTGGTGTTTCTAACCGTCGGTCATGATAAATGTCCTAGGTATTTGACATTATCGTGGCTCTAATGAAACTGAAAGGTGTCGTAGAAGCTTGCTGGAGTGGAATTGGATCTATATAACCTTGCGTCCACGAGCAGTGCTGGCATGTTTAACGAGATTGAGGGTCACAGTTTGGAAGGATAAAGATATGTGTTTGAACAGTCTGAACCACACTTTTGCATGTTCCGACGCAATATATTCGCCCCCGGTATCTCCCAGCAAAGTTTGGCGTCAACATCGTAATTTAAAATGATGGAACCTTGCATTTTTAAGCTTTGGATCAACTAAGGTTAGTATTTTATTCGTCCATGTAGTGCTAGTTAGCAGTACTGAATTCATTGGAGTGTCTGATGAATGACACTCCTCACACATGCCTTTTAGTTTTAGGTACCTTCAAAACCTCTTTGTCCAGAACTAAAATTCAGTCAAACGGGGTTCGGTAAACACAAAGCCACTCATTAAAATCCTTGGATACTGCACATGAGTAGCCACAATTCATGCTATCTACCCTACATATAGACCGATAAGGATTCGTATTTTGTCCTGAATCGTGTACCATCCTGTTTACGCGTAGTTGGAAGCATGTATGTTTTGACCATTACGGCCAATATTGCTGTCTCCCCCTTCTCACTCGTGGTGAGGGCTAGACCGGAAGACCCCGCCCACTGTGACCGGGGTGGCAACGAGTGAGCGGCCCTCTCTATGCGGCTGAGGGTCGCCTTCCGGTTCCGGGCAGGTATATCCTAGTTTCCGCACCAGTCGCGACGTAGTGTTATACACTGCATTCGCTTTGGGCATTACATGTTGTGCAAAAAACCCTCGGCGGAGTGTCACATAATTTAGCAGTGCACCTCAAAAGCCTGACAATGTGTCTTTTTTGCACAAAACACTCATGGTAAGTGTTTCTTTTACGTACTTCTTTTTGTATTAGGATGACTTGGGCGTAACCCAAATTTTTAGCCGGTACCTTGACACGCACTTATTAGTTCTCAAAAAGGGTGAGGTTGTAATTTGAAGTAGAACATAAGCAGCCTTACGTTGTCAGACAAAGGTCGAGTGAGGCCCTATTGTGGTAGCAGCATGCATTGAACAAGTGTGTACATACAACGGGTCACGTGGTAGATGCGGGGGCCACACCAGGGCACGGGAGACGGGAATGTGCACTCCTTATAAATGCCCCACATAAAGATGCAGTAGTACGTCTAGACGTAGACTCAGCCACGCCAGCCACCTGCGTCTGCTTCGACCTCCGGTCTTCTTGCCCCTGTATGTATACCGGGTTCAAAGAAGTGAAGCAGCAGAGAGTATGGCAGAAGCGATGCGCAAGATTTTTACTCCCTACAACCTAATTCACGTGCAAGTCAACGTCCCTGTGCCCCACCCTGTTGCATGGCACACGGTGTACATGGTCAAAACCGACGGTCTAACTGTCCTAGAGAGAGGGTGAAACTCCTGGCCAGTCACTGAAGCTGTCTCATTTACATTCAACTGGGCCCTATCTTGACACTGAACGACACTGTGTGGGTGTGTGCGGAAATGAAGAGTGGCCTCGAAGTTACGCAAGTCTGCTTCACTGTAAATAACTCTGTCGGTGTGTCACCACTGCATGGTCTCCAGGGCAGTCATTGCCCCCTTCTAGTGACGGACGAACAAATTTGCATACTCGCAGCTATGTGTGAACATGTGAACTTACCAAAAAAGAGAACAACCTCCGTGGTCAACTACCGCCTCACCCCATAGTGAGTTGGCTGGGGACTTTTAAGAAAGAAGTGATGTGGAATAACTAGAATGAACGCTGATGTACTGACTGCAGACTCTACGATATTCCTTGCGATAAGTAAAGATGGTTTCGCCCTGGCTAACTTCGACTTAAACGAAAGTCATTCCATTACGAGATCACACTGACTTTGGACAAGAGAGAAATTTAAGACTCTATTTACATGACCTGAAGGCTGATATTCTGACTACTAGTAGGTGTTTTTTGCAGATTTGAAGATGACATGAACTAGAGCGCCTCCGCCTTGTCGGCACGTATGTACCTCGATTATACGGCGTACCAAAGATCCACAAAGATGCTCAATGCGTTCGTCCCATTCTAGATATGAGGAACTCACAAGAGCATGCGATAGCCAGATGGTTGGCGGATAAACTTAAGCCCATACAGGATCAACTAGTGCCATATAGCTACCGAGATACCTTAAAGTTAGTTGAAGGCGTGAAAGACCTCGACCTAGACGGCATGACGATGTTTTCACTGGATGTCTCGTCTCTTTTTACAAATGTGCCAGTCACGAAGACGGTCAAATACATATGTAAATTAATTACTTCCAGTCAACAAGATAAAGGAAAACCAGGGAATGCGCTCAAGGAACTGTTACTAAAATGTACCTTGAACGTACAGTTCCTATTTAACAGCAGATTGTAGAGAAAGATAGACGGAGTAGCCATTGGCTCACCTCTTGGCCTACTTCTGACGAATATCTTCCTGGGCAAGCTGGAAGCTTTACAGCTTCGTCTGCAGATAAACCGTCTAAAATATTATGGGCGCTACGTGGAGGATCTCTTTGCTGTTGCATCTGAACAAACGGAAATTTCAGCTGTAATGCATACCATAAAGCAGGAGCACCTGTCAATCAAATTTACACTGGAAGAGGAAAAATAACGATCACTCCATTTCCTACACGTGCATCTGAGTATAAGGCCTGACGGGAGTATTCGACGTAGGGTCTATTGTAGGAAGTCACGGTCCGGACAATACACCCACTTTGGGAGTTTTGTACCGCTGAACTTGAAGCGTAATTTAGTGCGGTGTCTGACACAAAGGGCGAAAAGGATCTGCTCAGCCGATAGCATTGACTAAGAGCTTAAGGCTGTAGAAAGCCCTTTTGAACGGAATGGATATCCAGATAGATTAATTGCTAAGAATATGACCGAAAGGCCACCAAGGCCGCCGGTGCTAACAGCCAGCTAGAAACAAATATTAATCAGGGTCCCATTTCAAGAGGACGCAGCAATTGAACTCTTACGAAGTCGCCTAAGCCAAGTTGTGTCAAGCACCTTTCCAGCAGGTGATGTCCATCTACTGTTCTCGACTGCTCCCATCCAATACGGAGGGGGCAAGGACAAATTGTCAGCCCAGACCACCTCAATGTGCATTTATTCTTTCACCTGCTTCTGTGGGGCAGAATATATTGGTCGCACGAGCCGGCGATGTCCAAACGAGTATGAAAATACCTTCCAGCCTGGCTAGGAAAGGAGCAGATAAAGAACATAAATAGCTCTATCCTCGCGCATGTGGTAGACACAGGCCATCGTGTAGACGCCAGTGGCAATCCGTGTAATTTGCAAGGTCCCTCAATTTATTCAAAATGCCTTGAACATCGTCTGTTGGCTACGGTAGAAGCAACTGCAATCTGGCGACGCAAATCCGGTCCTGTGTGTTTCAAAAGAACTTTATACAGGCACCGCAATTATCGTGGCCGAAAGCCATCATCTCGTTTGCCCGCATCTAATCACCTGTCCCGGCGGCCGCCATTCCACGGACTGCAATTTTTGTTTCTTTCCCCCTCCCTACTCTACCCTGACAACCGTACGATTTGTTCTACTTACCCGCATATTTGACTTAGTTACACAGTGATATAAATGTAAAAGCTTGATGGGAATTTATCGAAAGCTAACGTATGCTCACCAAATTGTCTTTGAATAATTTAGTTGGCCCAGTTATGAGAATATCGGATGTCTCCTCGGGATTCGAACCCATACTCAGCGCAGTGTATCTCTGAAACGTGCACACACTACAAAAAAATTTTACTTCCTAGCTCGTCAACTTGGTGTCCCTGGTCAAAGCAAATGGACCTAAGTGAAGACATAGAAGGGCACCAAAGGAAAAGAACTTAATAAACTCAGTAAAGTTCAGGAAAATGCAAGAGAATTGGAAGGATAGAATAAGTTCATGCAGGAGTACGAAGTAAAGCAATTTACCCGCCTGACGTCTATTTTAAAGCTTCTTTCGTGGATCCCTTAATTTCCTAAAATACAAACGCTTAAAAATTACGTCAAAACTAAAGGACTTCATACTAATTACCTGGTCTCTGTGTTCTTATGGGAAAAAGGGGCCTTAAGTATGGAAAGCAAATAGTCGCTGCTTTCATCCTTTACTTCGCGTATATTTTAGTATTTGTGTTGCCGACTAACTGTACCGGTGCACGCCTTCGGAAAAAGTAAACTGAAGTCAGTGAATCCAGTAAATATGAGCGTTGCAGACCTTTTTGGGAATTAGGTAATGCAGGAAAAACGGTAAGAAGGCCCGACTCGACCAATACCAACAAGTGCGATCAGGCGTGATCCCCGCTGAGGTTATCTGCTTGGGGCATGTAAAGGTCACCACCACTAACATCACCCCAAACTCTTGTTTGCTCATTGTCACGTAAATGACCTCGTCTAATCAGGGTCACTGCCGCATTACACCGAAACAAAAAAACTAACTTGCTTAATAGAAAAGGTCCGGGAGGTAAGGAGAGACCTCCAAAGGCTCTCGTCTGTCAGTAAGCAACAAAGCGCTCATTCAGCAGGTTACCGTTATAACTTCACAGAAGCCCTATCCACTTACTATGTCTTCTTGAAGAAGACCACCTCTGCTCCCTTGGATGCAGGTCTGGTGACCGTGCAGCCAGGAGTGGGGTCGTATTACACTTATCTTTGTAAAGTCTTCAACAACTGAATCTCGAGCGGAGCCGTGGTGCCATCCTGCAATACAGGCTTCTCCAGGTATTTTCTCTGTACACAAAGGTATTTTTCATTATCATTTTTCTCTCGGTTAAATCTCGAGTTTGATTCTACCATTCGTCTAAAGTGTTTCTTTCAGTCGTGGAAACAACGAGATGGGTAAATTGTGTCTCAGCTTCTTTCCATCATCTGTTCCTCAAACTCTCATTCATCTGTATCAGTGTATTAAAACGAACTATGATGCTTCGACTAAAAATTACAAGATTCGATAATGCAGTATTTTCAGCAATAAACCGGGCTCATTGGAACAGGTTTATTGAAATGCTTCCGATTCAGAAATGGCTTGACTCATCATCTTCAGGGCATGAAATGCACTTAATCAAACACACCTGGAAGTGGCGTGTCGTGAACTGTCTGTCGGCCTCTGGCTGCTCTTTTCTCCTCGTTGGTTGCTTCATACATTTGGAGAATATTCAAAGGGCAATTGACAATGGTGAAATGGCCAAGTTCTCCGAAAACTGAAAACTTCACTAAACCTGTTCCGATGAGGCCGTCTTAGTTCTCAAATTGTCAGCCTGGATCTCCCATCTTTGCCAATAGTGCAGTAGGCCGGAGGCAAATTCACTTCGAGCATTCGAGCCTTAGCATTCTATTGATATAATTTAACAAACAAATACCTCATAGGCGTCTCCTTGTGAGACCGAACACTTTCATCAGTCGTCGAGCAAGCCTAAAGGCGCTGAAACTAGCACAATTTGAGCAACGTTGCAGCGGGCGTGAATGGGTCAGCTCTCGTGGAGAGCAGCTCGCAGAGCGCAAACCTAATCCTAACCCTATCCATTGCTTTCGTTAGAGTTATCATTCATTGAGGGTTAGTAGGGTCGCACAATAATTTGTTGCGTCGACAAGTGTGCGGATTGTGAGATCCGGTGGCTTTACCTCGCACCGACCAATATGCGCGCTGTCATTCCTAGCTGCCATAATTCGCTTTTATTGGTGCCCTTGACGGGAGTAAGACTGAAACCCACTATGCCCAATCTTTCCTTATCAAAGTAAAAGGGATGCATTTTGAAACTACCGCGGTGTTCAATAGTCGTCACTTGGAAAGTTGCCATTTAACCCGATACTTCGGTCCTCCTAGCGCCAACGAAATATTGTGCGACCCTACTTACCCTACAACGAATGCTAACACTAACCTTGGCATTTAGTGTGGTCACTGACCTATCCTTTGTTCCATGAGTTGGATTGCCTATGACGTTCTTGCCCCAACCACTTTTATGCGCCTCTTGTCTTCTCGTAGTGTCCAATTTACCTACCTAGCGTTCTTCGTTAGAACTGCGAGTTGCGGAAAATTGAATCTTTAGGCAAGGTGCCCATCCACATTCCGATGGGTTGTTGAATGCGCTTATCGTTCAAGCTCACAATCTTCACCTGTACCACATCAACAGCTTCCGTCAGTGCGTCAGCTTGCTAATGAGTCATTTACAGTTCGCAGTTGAGTCATCCGAAACCATGCTGACTGCATTCAGGGGGCTATGAGTGTATAAACGAGAGCCCAATAAAATGGATCTGGGTTTTTAGGTAAGGGTGGCACATTTTTGTGATATATGTTTAGTTAATTATTAAACCACAACCAATGAGTACCGATTAAGTGAGTCAAATACAGCAACTAAATTTACAGGTGGGTGCACTACTAGTGAAAATGGTGGTGGTACAGAGAGTCAATGACCCACACGTGAACAGATGATCCAAGGGAATGGGTTGAAAAGTTACTGAAGCACCCAAGGAGCCCGGTGTCAAGCTGGTTCTTGTAAACAGGGATTTTTTTCACGCTAGGCGTTAAGCACTGACACCTAGAGCAACTCCCATGCGACTCTCTGGAGGAAAGCCCTCAGATTGGACCTGGTGTTCTCGTCTGATTATTTCTTGGGACAGCGGCCATTTGCATACGACACATAAAGGGTCTGAAGACACTCAAAGAGAACATATTGGTAATTTGGGTTCCGTAAAATGGTTGTCGCCATTTTTATTTGGAAGTTGCGCCCTCTCGAAAACACCGAGTTTCCATCTTTACCGCATGTCTATCGGACACCGAAGGAAACATTACCTGTCTAAGTATCACGCCACGTATAACTTCTAACACCAAGTACGCTCGCTTTACTCAAAAAAGACTACACTTAATTTTCATTAGGGTGTGGCCACCTGTTATGTACTAAGTGACTGTACGTCTCATTAAGAGGGATTAAACGCTTCAGTTCAGCAAAGGTAACGTCGTACACGTATTAAAATTTCGGTTCACAATCCAGTCTCACTCGTGAAAACGAAGGTAAGTTTAAGTAGTTGGACACACCTAACTACTTCCTGTAATTTGTCAATACTAGCCTCCTATTTCGAATGCTCAGACCCAGAGCTAGTTCTCAAACAACAACAACACCAGAGACCATAGCTGCAGTCTCAAGAGGACGCACAAGTACGAAGACTGGCCGCAAGAATTGGTTAAACTGCAACTGGATCACACAACTGTTTTGACGTCCTGTTAACCCGACATACAGTGACGCAATTGCGCTAAGCGTGTGGATATCAATTGGAATGTGATAAGAATGTCATGAAAAATTGCGCATGTTATGTAAAAAATAAATAGGTAAAAAAGCGCATAATTGGGTTCAGAGGCCAGAGCAGATGAAAACCGGTTTTAACATTGATGTTGGTTTATTTAAAGACGTAACAACTCAAACGTCGCGAGCAACGATTTTCACCCTATGCTCCACAGCATAGCGGGCGCAGGGACGATGACTTGCGTATGGATCAATTAATAGCGATAGTGGACTTGCGATACATCTACCTCACCCACTTCAAACGAACTGGAGGCGAGATCGGGCGCAGTGGCTGATGAGGGTACACAACCCAAATGTGCGTTCAGCACACGCTCGTTTTGTGCACAAATGATTAAGTTTTCCCAAGAACAATGAGAACTCGAAAACCAAACTGAGTACGAGTGCCATGGAAGCCATTAGTTTTTAGTCTTAGCTGGTCAGTCACCTGATGCGGAGATTGGACGCAAGTGACTAACAGAACTATGTAGCTCATCTGCGAGCGCCACGCATGACCAGCCCGGCGCACAACACATTTTATTTTTCACGAAAATGGGACTTCTTAGATTTCACACTGTTAGTGTACCGTCGAGGCCACGTGGAAAAGGAGCGAAGAAAACACTTCCCACTTATATACAAGGTGCCTATTCCATGCGTGTAGTGGGTTAGGTAGGACGGATGGTGTTTTGGTTGAACAATTTGTGGTGGAGAGATTTAATCTGCGATAAACGACCGCAGATTTTCATGAAGCCGCATGTGGCTGAGTAGGCCCATGTAGTGACTGGATGCGCATTAGAAGTGCAGATATTTGAGGGGTTGGCGCGGTTGGTGCGTGCCAGGGCTCTGGTTACTGATTTGCCAGTCTGAATGTGATAGCCTTGGAAGTGAAAGACCAGACCTATGCTTGATGTGAAGGTGCAGCTACAACGAAAAAAGGTTGGAATCGAGTCCGCATTGCTAGTCGTGAGAGCAGTAATGGTGAGCGTGGTGGTTGACGGAGGCGGCGGGGGTGTGCTCTCGCCGCTAGTGGACATAAAGTGGTTGGGACCGTTATAAAGGGTGTGATTAGCGCTGGTAGCGGTGACTACGGGGCGTAGGAAGTGCGCTTGCCGATGTAGTTGTTCGTTTCGGTGGTGGTTGCGGCGGCGGGGGCGGGTTAACGCCGCCGTCGTTGTGGGCAAGTTTGATGATGGCGAAGTTTGTCGAGAAGTGAAGCAGTTTAGAAAACCGGAACTCACTACTTCTTTAGCCGGAGCCTGGAGGCAAATTGAGGACCACTTAATATAGGCTGTTTGACTGTCTCACACTCGTAGGGTTTATCTCAGTTTTTCGAGCATATTCATGTTTTTTTGGTTTCAAATCCAGCTTTCACATGATGCACACACGCAGTCTGTCAGATGGACGGAACACCAGCTACATGAGTAGTATTCGCAGTTCAATTATTTTTTTCCAATACGCTTTTGGATAAACGTGGTTTTCTCCTTTAGGATGTTCTCTACCCTGCGAGATAGCGTTTGACAGGTTTCCGCTAAAAACTTTACGATTTATAACGGGCTGAAGATATCCGTATTTTTGATCGCATATGGGCTGTTCCAGGTTATTTTATGCCCTCGTATTTCCAGTCACTGGTAGACTAGATATATTAACGTTTAAACAATTCCATGGGTCACCTTGAATGGCACGCTCATCGTCTCAGCAAAGTTAATCTTTTTTTGCGGAATTGCAGTCTTATTTTTCCTTATTTTCTGACCCCTTTAGGTAAGCCTGCCTAAGTGTGTATCGCAAAACCCCAAATTCCTTTCCCGCTACTCATACCCCATTCTTCACCCGTCAGGAAGCTGATGTGTTCATTAATAATGCTGTCTAAGTGTGGCCTGTCCGTTGATAGCATGTCAATCAGTCACATAGTAGAACGGGTTTGGCGAACTACCCCGTCCATGCCGTCCCTGTCGTAATGTCGCACCAACCAGCCTAAATGCCAACTCATCTTACCCGCGTACTTTATTTGTTGGCAGCCGATAGACGCTGTCTAACTGGGTATGTTTGTATGAACTAAATATCCATATCTGAGAAAGCATTGGATGGGTTTAATTTTGGGGTTTAGAGTTGATTCACTGGATTCTGGTGGCGCACAGATTCTGTAATTGTACAAGTTCCAGTAATGAGGATACTGTGAATATTTAAAAACTGCACATGTTGAACCCGATTAAAGGTGGACATCGCAGACCCTCAAACCCACTTCGGCCTAAGTAGCCATCTTCTCTGACAGATAAACTGGCTGAAACGAGGGTACATTACCTGGGACTCTTGTTGGCTTCGTGCTCTTAAAACCTTTTTAGTGAACCCATGCGGTGCACATTTTGAACGCTGAACCTCTTGTGTTTATACGCACGTGCGCACAAGTGCCTATCTGGGCCTCGGGAATCCTGGCTGTCCACACCGGCCAATAATCTTCAAGGCTGACATACACAAGACCTCTATGGATGTCCTGTGACAATTCCGGACGGTCTGACGACGACAGTTCGACCGTCGATTTCAAAGAAGTCCACCGTATGCTCCACACCAGATGGTGCACGGACGGTGACTTGCGCGTGAATTAGTTTTAAGGGATAGCAGCCTTGCGCTGCAGCTACCGCACTCTCTCCTCCCCCATCCGAGCCCCATGTCAAGACAGAGTCAAGAAGACCGGAGATTGGAGAGGGCGCAAGTGGCTGGCGCGGCCGGAGCCACCCCTGGGCGTACCACCACACCTGGTTCGGATCCCACGGAGTGGGAGTGCCATAAAGGTCACATTAAGAAGGAGCCATTGCAGCCTGAACTCTCAGTCCGCCAGTCAGCCACTCCACACAAAACACACATTGGGCTGACCACGCGGTCCGAGTTATCCCGAACTATCTTCAAATGTCCCCTAAAAAGCTTAAGGCTTTAAATATGTTAGACCATGTGTGGCAATGCGCATATTATTTTCCACTACCAGATGACGGAAGCACGAATTTTGTATGCTAATGTTTATTAAGTTCTATCACGGAAGATAAGACGTGAAACCATGGCTGATGCTGCGGTACCTTTGAATCAAATGCTCGTTAATGGAATGAATCTGGAACTAAATCATAGGTCCACGGTAGGATGGGTGTTGAGCATGCCTGACTGATGTCAAGAAGTAAAGCGAAAAACGATCATTTCATTTTAAATTTTCCTTGCCTTATTTGGTATTCATTCTGCGCGCAAACCGAAGATCCCCAAATGATCATGGCGATGGATTATCGTCAACATTTGTTCTGCTGGTTAATGACCAAAGTAATGGTTTGAACTTTGGTTCAAGAGTTCTTCGGCTTGTGCGAGCACTTGAGAAAAGGGCCATTATTTAAGCCGGCTGCGTAGGAAAACGATTAGCATGCAAATATTTAATTGATATTAAAAAGCCTTTTAGTCACTTATTAATTCCCTAAGAGATTAAGAGGCCAAACATTGAGGACCGATGCGTATAATAGGAAGCGCATGAGGTACGCTGGGGACTGACTGAGGATTCGAGTCCCTCTCAGCTGCGTCATGCAGCAGCACACAAGAGGAAAAACTGCAGTTCACACTTTGACTAGTGCTCATCGATTAGTTAAAATCAAATTTTATAAGCGCCCAACAGCAGACTAATGCCCAGGTAATTAAGAGAATGAAGAATAATTCACCGAAATGCTGGAAGCAGTATTGCTTTCCAAGAAGCCGGTTCTCATCAGCAACCCGGTGTCTTGACAGAGTCAAGCATACTGGAGATGGGAGAGGACGCAGGTGGCTGGCGCGGCACGAGACCCCGTGGGCGTACCACCGCACCTAGATCGGATCCCACAAATGGGTGTGCCATAAAGGCCACATTAGGAAGGAGCCCTTGCAGCCTGACTCTCAGTCCACCACTCAGCCACTCCACACAAAACTCATATTGGGCTGACCACGCGGTCTGAGTTATCCCGTCAGTTGGCGTGCAGGGCGTGCAGGTCCTCGTAGAATTTGTCCTTCGCTGCATCAGAACTAGTCATTGGGGAAGCGTATGCGCTGATGATGGTGGTGAACTGGTCTCCCCGAAGAGGCAGGCGGAGGCTCATCAGGCGATCATTGATACCCTGCGGCAGACAGGGCAGACGTCCCATGATGTCGTTCCGGATGGCAAAGGCAACCCCAGCGTCGTGGTGCTCTGCCATTGGCCGGCCACTCCAGAAGAAGGTGTAGCCGGCACCCACCTCCTCCAGCTGACCCTGCTCAGAGAATCGGGTCTCGCTGAGACCAGCAATGTCCACCTTGTAGCGCGTCAGTTCCCAAGCGACTAGCGCCATCCTTTATTCCAGCAATTTGCACCTAGGATTGTTTTAAAGGAAATGAATATCCCAGGCTGCTAATTTGAGCGGACTCACCCTAGCAGCAAGAGTATATGGCACGGGGGACGGAGACGAGAGCATTGTTGTTTGTTTGAGTTTTGCGACCACGTATTTTGCGATCTGCGGGCCGCAGCTGGCTGCAGAAGATGGGAGAGCCAGCATTTGTTAAGGGCACCTTTTCTAGCCACTTCCTCCGTGAGGAGGCAAGCAGTGCTGTCCCTAAATAGGGTTGCTCCGACATCCCAGATGGCTGCCGAACTACACTATGGGTCATGGTTTCGTTTTAGTGGGAGAAAGACCCGAGTTAGCCTGGGCCACCTACGGGGTTGCTATCGCCCCCACCGTAGGACTTTTTAGAGGGGGGAGGTGGGAAGTTTGGGAGTCAGCAATACCGTGTGTGGAGGCATACACAACACCGGAGACCCTCACCTGGTTTAGCCCGAAGGTCATGACGGTTGCCCGGAGTGCGACCACTGGGATAAACCCAACTTCGAGAAGCCACAGGTGAGAGTTGTGTAACAGGTAGAGACGGCCAAAGGAGCATTCACCACCTGTTCGAGACAAATGGAGGGACCAAAGGCTTTCTGTTTGACGCTTTCAAAAACTAGATTCCCAACACCCCACACACACGATATTTCGACCGTAGTTGTCCGACGATGTCCACCGTTTGCTTCATGGAAGGGTGGAGCAGGGACAGTGACTTGTGCGTGGATCAGTTTTCAGTGATAGTAGCCTTGCGCTGCAGCTACCACACTCTCTCCCCCTCCCCCAACTGAGCCCGATGTCAAAACAGAGTCAAGAAGACCGGAGGCGGGAGAGGACGCAGGTGGCTAGCGCGGCCGGGTCCCCTAAGTCCTAGCCATCCCAAGGCGGGCCACCACACCTCCATGTTCGGCATTTGTTATGGGAACGCAACCCGAATAACGCCTGCCGTTCCCTAATGTGGCCCCCGAGTTGGTCCAACGCATCTACCACGTGGCCCGTTTAGGGGGCACAGACACGCACGACAGTTCGACCGTCGTAGTCCGACGATGTCACCGTATGCTCCATGGAATGGTGGTGCAGGGACGGTGACTTGCGCGTGAATTAGTTTTAAGGGATAGTAGCATTGCGCTGCATCTAGCGCACTCTCTCCTTCTCCCCCACCTGAGCCCGGTGTCAAGACAGAGTCAAGAAGACCGGAGGCGGGAGAGGACGAAGGTGGCTAGCGCGGCTATGTTCCCTAAGCCCTAGCCGTCACAAGGAGTGTCACCAAACCTCCATGTTTGGCAGGGAGGCCTACATCCCCCTTGCCGAGGATCCAACGAAAAAACAGGCTGCATCTGTAAAGAAGAAGGTGAAGGAGCTCACTAGACTGAATCTCATAAGCCCCGCGGACTCTACATTTCTAACTCTTAATGATCCGCGCATCGCACGTGCCTATGGTCTTCCAAAGATTCACAAAGCGGACGCACTATTGAGAATCATAGTGCCACTCATCGGATTGCCTACTTATAACCTTGCCAAGTGGTTATACAAACGCCTAAAGCACCTAGGAAATGGTTCACAGTACAGCATCGGCAACTTGCATGCTATTCTTCAAAGAATTCAAGGCCTTAATTTAAGACCTGATGAATGCATTCTATCGTTTGATGCGGTTGCTCTATTTTCCTCAATACCACATAAACTGGCAATTGAGAGCATAGCTCGACGTCTAGAAGAAACGCCAATAGACATTCAAACGCAGCACGTTTTAGACATGCTCTGACTCTGCCTTAAGAATAATTGTCAATTCGATGGTTAGCATTACCAACAGGTCAAGGGTACTCCAATGAGGTCACTGATATTCGGTTTACTTGCCAAGCTAGCCTTACAACATCTAGAAGAAGCTATGGTTCAAAATCTCAAGCCGAAAATGTGGCGCCACTACGTAGATGATAGCTTCGTGGTTATTAACAACTGCGAAGTGGAACGGATGCATGAAAGTCTTAATGGTGTCTTCTCTGCTATGCAATTCACTTACGAAGCAGCGGTAGGCAACATCCTCCCGTTTCTTGACGTCACTGTGCAAAGATTGAGTGATGGTGAGCTCGCAACTAGCGTCCACAGAAAAGACTCCAATGCTGAAATAATCCTAAACTATGAGAGCAATCATCCTGCTGCCCACAAACGAAGCTGCGTTCGAGCTCTTTTTCACCGCTCCTTCCGGTACTGTAACAGCGACTATCTACTTAAAAATGAGCTTGCCTATTTATACCAACTATTCCTATCTAACAGATACCCGATTAGCTTCGTGAAAAACTGTCTCCAATGTCACAGGCAATCACAATATCAGAGTTCTAATGGAGAAGTAGTACCGAGGGAATTCCATTCATTGCCATACATGAAGGGCATTTGGGAAACGATCGCCGGACAATTAGACCGATTTGGCATCTGCATCGCTCACGAGCCAGCGTCCTCCCTGTGGGCAGCACTATCACGTGTTAAAGATCCCGTACCCAAAGAGCAACAAATCAATGTTATTTACCGCATTCCATGTGCCAATTGCTCTTGCGCTTACGTAGGCCATACAGGCCGACGACTCGGGAACCGCATAAACGAACATAAACTGGCCATCCGCCGACGTGATCCCTTGTCTCTCGTGTTTGCGCATGCCGTTGATTGCGACCACCACTTCAATTGTGAGGGAACTGAAGTGGTCACCATGGCTGGCACCAAACAGGCACGCGAATTCCTCGAAGCTTGGCACCACGAAGGTCTGCGCGCATGGTCCACTGACTTGCTCCCACCTTAAAGCAGCAACTGTTTTTCCGTGCCCAACCAAGTGTAGCCTCACTGACTCTGCATCTCCCGCCACGTGACTTACTATCAAAACTCTAGCATCCTCCCCTCACATGGGACAGCTATCGTAACACGATTCATGGCCCCCCAAACCCCCCATGGCGTCAGTCGGTCGATGTTACCTCTGTGCCCCTAAAACCTAAAGCGTGACAATCCCAACTCTCACTTCTCATTTCGTTTAACGACGGGTTGGTGTAACCAGGTTGAAAATTCACGAGTAAACCTTGATTTTCCGATGAGCCTTCTTTCTTAATTTATCATCTCGGAATGCACACTACCTCAACTACTGATATATATATATATATATATATATGAAAATCAAGCACCCGTCCCTCGCTGACTAGTACATCTAGCGTACTCTTCGTAGCCCTACCTTATCTCCTTTGTCCCCTGAAACAGGAGTTAAGGGACGCACTCATCTCCACGAAGGCCGCGACAATATGTTCGCGCACATGCTTGCGTGGGTTCATGGGAATTCTTGGTGCAGGCGGTTTCCCAACCCCTGTCTCGTATTTTGCTTCACGTTTTGCCTCATTGCCCGGCCGTCCAAAGCGAATGGGTAGCATTTTCGAAATGGGAAAATACGTGCAGACCTTTAGTAATAACCATTAAAGCGCCATCAGCTTCTGTCTGATCTGCACCAAACCACCTCCTCGTCAAGTAAACACGTTTTTCTTTTCGACAGTAATTGTTTTTATTCCCCATATCCGCGTACACAATTTGCCTTGGAAATTGACTTTTTTGCTGTATGCCGCAGTTTTTTTCCTTCTCGTATTAATTTCATGAGGCATTCTTAATATTTTGTGATAAAATAGAACCAACTAGCCAGAACTCGCCCTCCGAAGACTTTTAAAACAGCAGATAATAAATAAGTTCAAAGTAACCATTAAGGGCACTTCCAGTAACATTTCATTATAATTGTACAAATTATTGTATATTTATTTTTCAAAAAAATTTAAATTTGAACTTCGATTACTGTGAGGTAATGTTAGGCCATGTAACTCTGCTGTCACTATTTAAAACTATTTCTTTATAAATTTAATGTTAAAAACATTCCAGTAGGTTCAGATTGACAGGGTGAACGAGGGAGGAGGAGCAGAAGAATAAGAAGAAGAATAAGAAGGGTTCAAATACGTTAATTCAAGAAAGACAGGACATTGTACCGAAACTGCCTGCATATACGAAAAATCCTCTTTAACTTATTTCTTGGGCACACATAAAAAAGTGCATGGATAAGTTGTGTTTAAAGAAGAGAAGTAGTACCTTAGCAGTTAATGCACCTATAACGACAACAAAGTGTTGTACATACTTAAGAATGATATTGGAAAATTGACCCCCTGACTGATATCCAGCTTCTTCACATAACTTTTAAGGAGACCGATAGAAATTGGTACACAAGCTCTTAAAAGTCAGAAACAGGACCTAAGGGTTCTTTGCTGTCGCAACTCAGTTTGTTGATTAGGGAATCTCAGGTTATCACTTTGGTCCGAATCGTTTATATATCACCTCCCCCTAAACAGTACACGGAAATAAAAACACAACCCCACGTAACATAGGTGGTCGTGTGCTTAATTGCAGGAAGGTTAAATATTTCCGTGTTCTAAGCCTAACCCAAGCCTTAAGCGAAATACTAATCGTGACCCTAGCCGTAACTGTCGATATAAGCGCAACTACTGAAAATTCCGAATCATACTCAAGCACAACGTCAGATACAACTCACGCAAGGGGTTGCAGTACGCTAATTGCAGGATGGCCGACATTTGAGCCGTTAATCACTATGGCCTCATTATCCGTATCGGATGTCGGCATGATGACTACTCGGTCATTCGACTCACTGACACTGGCGCTGGGAACATTTCTTGGCTGCATGATCCTCACGTGGATAGTTGTTCTTTGATAAGGCTTAGACTCAGCAAGAATTGGGTGATGGAGGTGATTGCACGTGTAAATAAAATAGGAACCAGTGAACCAAGACTAAAGCAGCTTGCAGCTCATGCAATTGTCACCTCTTGTGAGAATTTTTATCCCGTCGAACCTGAATGTATGGCCGGATTCCGTCGAATGAGCCAAGATTTGGAAGCTGGCGTCATTTCCCTACACAACTGCTGCAGGCTCGGCCATCCGCGTCCAGAGTATTCTTTCAGTTTCTCCCACGCAGTTCTTCTAACCACAACTGCACCAAATCCGATAAACGACTCGATATGTTTCTTACCGTGGTAATGGGTCTTTGGTTTTGTCAGCTAGCACCAGATGACTGCCTCCGGTCTATGTGCAATACCAACTCCAAGGGGTGTGAGAATGTGGCTGTCGCCCCTCCAACATTATCGGAAAGATTGCATTGAGACGTTCGTTGAATTGCCACACCTGATCCAGCTTGACGTCTAAGAAGGTCTCACCCAGCCCAGAATTGCAGACTGTGGTCTTGGAAGTCCAATGACAGCCAACCGCTGCAGAAGTGCCTCGGCTATGAGTCCTGAAATCCCAGTGGTGTGCTTTTCTTATGCTCCTGGATTGAAGCGTCAAACGCGATATATGCCTTGGAGCAGAAACTCAGAAGCTGAATGACTTGGAAGTGTCCGTGGGTGATGCTGTCTCTAATGCTGGGTCCGAGCGCGAATTCCAAATGATATATTGATAAAGTTCTTGTGCCAGCGATCACGTCTGCTTATTCCTAAAATTAACCCAAACCACAACTTCCATAAAAGTTAGCGTAAAGCCAACTGTATTACGGGGGGTTCCTGTTTCCATGTCCTGCCGGGGTGCTATATAAAGGATCCCTACCTTTAATTTTTTTAATTACCAACCACCAGAGTTTGAGTGTACTGTTAGTTCAAAACTTGGGAGATTTCTGCTCAAAATGTTTGCACGAACAGACCAACAACAGAGCCGATGGAAAACGAGAAAAAGACCAAATGAAAGTGTCCGCGAATGTATTGGGAAAAGAAAACAAAAGTTAAAATCCTACGCAATTCATTCGAATGAAAAGTACTCGTGGAGTCCTGCAACCATTTATTTAGCAGCGGTCTATTTTGATTTGTATAAATTGGTTTTAAAAAGACTTTTTCGTCATGGGCTTTTTTGGCTGCCTCACCTGCGTCCACTTTATGCAAACATGTGTTCTAGTAGCTATTTTATATGTAAAATAAATATAACCTCATACCAGTGGTCAATTTTGATGTTGAGCACATTTTCGCTGATCAGCTATTCTAAGGATAAATATGGTGGTCTTAATCACTCCCACATCAAAATTCAACTACGTGATCTGTATGCACACAACGCCCATTTTCATTTCGTCCAACCTCCGACTCACACTGATCAGCTTCTTTTCCAATTTTATGGTCAAACAAAACGGCAATGCTTCGTCTTTATTTTTAAGAATAGGTCTCTTTTTGCCCAGTTGTTGACAGATGTCCGTAATTTGATACTAAAGATATCCATTAGCGATTGAACGACAGCTAGCTCAATTTCCGCCAACAATTTTAAATTAAAAAATACATTTTTAACAGGTGTACCAAACCTAAATAAATTTAAATCTATTCAGAGTGTTTTGCTAGTACACGCGAAGAGGCGAGTCTCAGGAATTAGTCAAGAAGGAGAAACAATCACTGAAACGGGAGTTTCATTCACCTGTCGTTTCGAATTTTCACTCGAATCCATCATCCGAAACAGAGTCAGATAAGATTAACGGATGACCCAGGTTTTGCAGCATTTATAGGATGCAGTTGCTTGACCACTACATGCCTGTCAGAGTATTGTCAGTACTAACCATACGAGTGAGTTAAGGACAGTTTAACTGACCCCTTAAATGGGCCGTGTGGTAGATGCGCTGGACCTACACAGGGGCCAAAGCAGGTTACGGTAGGCGTTATTATTCTGGGATGCGGTCCCATAAAAAGGACGAACATGAGGGGTGTGCGTGCCCAACATTTGCAGGCGTAGGTGCAGGCGCATGCTGCACCCCACTCTCCCACTCACGCACCCCACACGCGCAAGTCACCGTCCCTGCTCCACCCTTCCATGCAGCATACGGTGGACATCGTCAGACTACGACGGTCGAACTGTCGTGCGTGTGTGTGCCCCCTAAATGGGTCACGTGGTAGATGCGTTGGACCAACACGGGGGCCACATTAGGGCACGGCAGGCGTTATTCGGGTTGCGTTCCAATAACAAATGCCTAACATGGAGGTGTGGTTGCACGCCTAGGGGTGGCTAGGACTTAGGGGACCCAGCCGCACCAGCCACCTGCGTCCTCTCCCGCCTCCGGTTTTCTTGACTCTGTCTCGACACCGGGCTCAGGTGGGAGAGGAGGAGAGAGTGCGGTAGCTGAAGCGCAAGGCTACTATCACTTAAAACTAATTCACGCGCAAGTTACCGTCCCTGCTCAACCCCTCCATGGAGCATATGGTGGACATCGTCGGACTACGACGGTCGAACTATCGTGTATGTGAGAAAGAGAGAGCGAGAGAGAGAGAGAGAGAGAGAGAGAGAGAGAGAGAAAGAAAGAAAGAGCCCCCTAAATGGGCCGCGTGGTAGATGCGCTGGACCTACACAGGGGCCAAAGAAGGTTACGGTAGGCGTTATTATTCTGGGATGCGGTCCCATAAAAAGGCCGAACATGAGGGGTTGCGTGCCCAACATTTGCAGGCGTAGATGCAGGCGCATGCTGCACCCCACATTCCCACTCAGGGGGAGATGCTTCATCTGCGCCCGACCCCGCCTCCGGTCTTCTTGACTATGCCTGGACACCGAGCACAGGCGAGAAAGGGAAGAGATAGTGTAGTAGATGCATTGAAAGTCTACTATCACTTAAAACTAATTTGCGCACAACTCACAGTCCCTGCACCACCCTTCTGTAGAGCATACGGGGAACCTCGTCATATTATGACGGTCGAACTGACCTGCTTGTCACAAGTGGCAGTTCCCGAATGCATCGGAGATAAGTGTACGTGATTTGATAACAGTCTGACCGTCCCGATGATGCAGTTGCCACACGGCTGTTGTGTGCCTGCATGCCTGTCAAGATTATCGACTCCAAAGCTCATCTAACGTAACTGCATGTGATGTGATGCTGGCCCACAATCGAGTTGCTGACGGCTGGATTTTGTCATCCGTGTGACCTATTGGGCAGTTTGGTTCGCCGACACTGGCATCAGGAGCAGTGGTCATCCGCACGTTCTCCGCGAGGCTAATGCTTCACCCAAGAAACTTCTGGAACTGTAGGGTAGAGTGATCTCGAACTCCTCTCAAGGGACGTTTTTAGTTGAACGGTTGTTCATCTCCTTACGATGGTTACCAAGACCATAAGCAGCATCCAACTTACTTGGAACCATTGAATTTAATGGTGTGATGAGAGGAAGTACGATTTTTTCTCGGTAGCTAGCTAAAAAAACTTCATCAAAGGCCATTCCAAAACGTTCACTGGTTGTATATTCCATCAAGCTGAAAGGTTTTTTTCATGCTCACAAGCATTCTTTTGTTGCTAGCTTAAATAAATCGTATTTTCTGTTTTAAATTAAGGTTCACAGAGCTGAACTGATGCCTATCTGTAGTTTGTGAATTGGCTCTTAAATAATTCCTGTTTGACATCTATTTATTTGTAGTTATCATTATGACAGCGGTGAGTCAACCATGTTCTCCAAAACGTCAGCATACAAAGAAAATTGTTCCGGTGAGCCTGCATTATTGCTGAAATTGATTGACTTTGGATTGGCCTATGCCATGAGCGTCGGATGTCAGCAACCAATATTCACAGGCTATATTTCATGACATACTGCTCCATCCAACCGACTCCTTTCGCTCACACTCCTATACTACTAACACTACTACTACTTATTCTGCTACTACTAATATTTCTACTACTACTACTACTTCCAATACAACTACTACTTATCATACTACTACTACTACTACTACAACTTCTTCTTCTACTTCTCCTACTTCTACTACTAATACTACTACTCCTACTTCTTCTTCAAATACTTCTGTTTCTTCTACTACTTCTACTACTTCTACAACTACTGCGTCTTCTTCTAATAATACCACTACTTCTACTTCTTCTACTAATGCTACTACTTCTACTAATGCTACTACGAATTCTTCTTCTACTACTTCTTATATTACTACATCTTATCCTACTATTACTTCCACTAATACGACTAATAATTCTTCTACTAATACTTCTACTTCTTCTTCTTCTTCTTCTACTACTACTACTACTACTAATACTACTATTACTTCTACTACGACACATCTGTATTCTTTGTGCCATCTATCACGTATAAAACTGGACTTGTTCTGAGCTGTCTATACATGAAAATGGAGACTCGACTACTAAAGTATTTGTCTTATTGGTCTGGCGTTTCGGAACCACATCCGAGAAAGCGACAAAAAATATTAGCGCATCTGTATGTTGTGGAAACCGTAAGCCATTGTCGTACGCCACTGGTTGTCGGGTTGGGTGGACCATATGTAACTGTTACGCACCAAGCAACACAATCGGAAGTACCGCTGCCACATCAAGCAAAGTAAAGAGGCCTTGATCGAATCTGGGGCAGCCGCAGGCAACGCAAATACTTCAGAGAAATAGGAAGATGACTCTGGCCGTAGATAGCCAGACAAGCATCAACGTTGCGGATTTATGACGCGAATTCCGCAGTTTCGGCTCCTTCTACAGGACTCGAGTACAATACTGCGTCTGATGAGGCCGGAAGCTTCGCAAGGGTTGAGAAACGCGTGAACTTCGGGATGTTGTATTCACATATGTAGTTCCACCAACAAGCTTACTGATCTATTGCTCCCTATTTTGTGCTATGATTTTGTCTGAGCAGAAAATTACCCATGCGGGCAGTGCGCGCGCGAACCAACACTGCTTCCAACAGAAGTATTGACTGATCAAGTTACCGGGTCGTTGTTACGCCTAGCCCCTACAGCGGTTATAAAATCACGACCATTACCAATTCGCATATGGACTATCAAGCAATCATCGTACCATGTATGATTGTCTGTGACGACTACCAGGTTGCAATTTCAATAGGTATTTGGTTGCGTAAAACCTGAATGTCATAGTAACTGCACCCCTCCCTCCCTGTGCGTCCCCTTGCCTCTTCTGCTACTGCATTTGGTGCTCAATTCAGGTAAGAAACCTGTTTCTGCAGTCGAGTCTCCTTTGTCTCAATTAATTCCTCAAACTCGCCTTTCGCATGTGTATTCACGTAGCATGCTCAAGCTGCATTAATACACAGGTAGGGTGAGCAGCTGCGTAGGAGCTCTTGAATCTGTAGGAGATCATTCGATCCTGTTCTCCCATCACTCAGGTCTTGTTTGAATAGGCAAAGGGAAGTACGGTGATCTGAATGCGTATGCAGTGCGAAAATCTATTCTGATTCGGCTTCCTCTCCTGTCGCGGTGGATTGTGCTCACTGCCGCACATATATCTTTTTTCCGCTAACGTCTACCTTGTGCAAAAATAAGCTTTGCATGTTCAGGTGTCAAAAGCGGGTGTCGGGGGTTGCGGTAGGCTCAAACTTATGACACATCAGAAGCGGGGGATTTGTTGTTCGGTCTCCTCCCCAGTCAACTTGTCGTGGATATGCCATCCGTAAGTGAGGTACGAGAGAAGACTGCCTGAGGGCACTCCATTGCGTGAATATTGTTCGCCATCGGTCAGACCCACTTATAGCCATTTCTAACCTAGTCCTCAGTGGAAGCCGGACTCAATTTTAAGCGTGCAGATATCTATAGATGTTCCTAAACCTGACGCGTTTAAAAACGATCATGTCCTGCTCCTTCCCCCTCCCCTTCCTCCACAAATACCTGCCTTTGAAATTTGCCAAATGACAGGGCAGGCAGCACAATGACTCCTTGATGTGCTTCTCGCAGCAATTCTCATCGGTGTGAGAACTGAGGTAACGCCAACTGCTTCGTGTGGATCGGGTGGCTAGCGCGTGTGTTGCACTTGTAAACGACTGCTTTGCGTCTGTTCGGCCGTTTCACTCAAGGTCATCTCCTATTCTTTTTATTAGAAGACGGTGAGTATTGAACTGCACGCTTAGTACCATGATATTCATGAGTCCCTCGTTGAAATCAAATCATGCCTATATCCCAGCTGCCTCCACAAGCATTCGTGATCCTCATCGCTTTCGGTAACCAATTGCCAGTACGTGATCTGCACTTACAAATATACGACCAAGTACTAAAGGAACGATGGTTTGCCGTTACTATATGCTCTCAGCTGCTGCAGAAGATGAAACCCTAATCCTTCCATTTTTTTAAAGCAGAACTACTTTAAGTGCGCTCCGCTCTCAGCTGTGATGGCAAAAACTGAAGCAAGACTGTCCATGGATGGACACTGTTCCAGGTTTAAAAAAAGACAGACGCATACGCCAACCCTTTCCGATTGAGTTCAATTCAGCCCAACGGTATGCACGCTGACATGCACATCTGGCGTTCAAATGGTGTTGATTTTTGCCATCATTATCGCTGCTAGCGCATGCTGTACGTTGACGGGCAGGAAGTGAGTGGCCAACCTCCATTTACCATCGCCTCTCGCTAGCTCGCTCATTCAGGCGGAAGTGACTGGTAAGCGCGGAAAACCTGACAGATGGGTGGGCCATTTTTAAGTGCATGGTGATGGAGAATCAACTTGGTAGGCCAATTTCAAGGTGGACTAGGTAAGGAACGGGTACAGAAGTTAGATTAAACGGTCCTGCTTGCTGGAAGCAGAGAAGGCAGGCATGGAGCAGAAATAGCAGACCATAGTACATTAGTGTGGAGACGTGGACAGTGCAGTATGAGGAGGAGAAGTAGCAGGAGAGATTAAATAAATGTTAAATTCAGCAACAAAAAAACTGCAAATGGATGTTCTAGCATGTCGCTGAAAAAACTTGGGGCTTATTCCATCAGCACTGTGAGGTCTACCACTCAGATTTCGTGGAAGTGTCTGTCCATGTATCAAATCAGTTTTTAAGAGGGTTCACGGGTGCCTCAAAGAAGCGGATGAATTCGATCGCTAACCAGTCCGGTATGTGTTATGCACTGAGGCAACGAGCCTGGCAAATTGCAGCACAACAAGAGCAGACAACTGTGTGGTATAATTTAAGACAAAAACTGGATAGAGATCGTTTAGATGCCTCCCCCGGGCATAATAGGACAGTAGGAACGTCCCGTAATACAGCTCCTTTTCGAGTTAACTACCAGGGAAGTAAAGACTGGGACTACAGTTAGGGTTGATATAAGTTTATGATTAAGGGTAGGGCTAGTGTTAATTTTAGTGTATGAGTTAGGGTAGGGATGCCTTTTATGTCCGCCTAAACAGGACACGGGAATAGGAACCGCCCACAACACATGTGGCTTTGCGCCAAATGCTGGGGAAATTAAGTTTAGGATTAAGATGGGGGTTAGGGTTAAGTTTAAGGTTAGGTTTAACTTTGAGGTTCAGGTCAGAGTTAGGACTATGGTCATGATTAGCCTAAAGGTTAATTTCTTTGTCATGGTTACTGTGGGGTTTAGGTTTAGGGTAGGGCTAGAGTTAAGATTTAAGGTGACAGTTTAGTTTTATGTAAGCTTTAGTGTTAACGTTAAGACACAGGTGTAGTTACCTTTCTTTAAATTTACTGTAAGGCCACCTATTGTAAGCGGGCGAGGTGGTTCCTATTTCCGTGTCCTGCTTAGGTGGCCATAAAAGGCATCCCTACTACGGTTAGGATTAGTTAGTGCTGCAACAATGGCGCAGATACCCTTACTGAAATTTAGCCCAAGGGACGTTTTAGTGGGTGAGAGGGTACATAACCGAAAAACGTGCAAGCCGTCATTTTTGCATCTCGCTTAGGCTGGTAAGGGGATTGCAAACAACTCCGTGCTACCAGTAAAGACCTTGATTTAACAGTTCTTTGAATGAGCTTTAATCCATGATGACAGCAAAATATGAGTTTTTCTCTAAGATTTTAGTTTCAGTGGAAACGAAGGATGAGGTCGGAGTGGAGTTCTCTGCACAATAATTTTTATGTTCGGCTCGGAATGTTTATGCGAATATCTGACAGGAATTGCGCTGCCTTCAGCGGACTAAGCACCGTCAAAATTTTGCCACTAGCATACATTGCGATTAAGTTTACACACTCCCATAATGTCTGCCGCTCGCATCTTATGAATATCAAATGGCTCTTCCACGGAAGCTGATGAGATTTAGCTTGCATGTTCACATGAACTTCCAGGCCGATTTCGAAAGTCTTTCTTACGAGGTCATTACTCTGAAATCGTACTTTAAATACTGAAAAAACTTGCAATGCTCTCATAGCTGAAATCACATTTGGAGCCTGATGGTATTCGCCGATGCGTTTAAACTATCAGGCAGTGGCATAAACGGGTGAACTGCCTGTCTGGGTTAAAACTTATACCTCCGGTGTTGTGTGTGTCTTCACACCCGGTACGTCTGTTCCCTTCCCCCTGCTCTTCCCTGCTCCCATCCTCCCTGTCTCCACTCTCGCCTCCTACATCGACTCTTCCCCCTCCTCTCAACTTTCTTTCCTCCTCTTTCGCTCTCCTCTTCTTTACTCTTACGTCTTCCCTTCTCCCTCGCTCCTCACCCTTCCCACCTCCCTCACGGTTGAAAAAGTCCTACGGTGAGGGCGACATGCAATCACGTAGGTGGCCCAGGCGAATCGGTTGTTCTCAAACTAACCCAAATCATGACCCTAAGTGGAGTTCCGTAGCCACCTGGGACGACTCAGCAACCATATTTAGGGACAGCATGGCTTACTCCCTCGTGGTGGAAGGGGCTAGAAAAGGTGCCCTAAACAAATGCTGGGTTTCACGACAGCTGCAGCAGACCATGGCTGGCAGACTACAATTACATGCGGTTGAAAAACTCTAAACAATATCAACAACAACTCTCCCAATCCCCCCCCCCCCAATGTACCCTACGGGGTACCCTCCGGTCTTCGTGACTCTGACATGGCACCGGGCTCCCAATACCCCCACCGTACCCTCCGGGATGCCCCCCGGACTGCTCGAGTGGGCTTGCTCACTGTAGTAGCCTGGAATGTTCGATCCCTTTTAGAAAAGCCCAGGAGTAACCGACCGGAACGGAGGAAGGCGCTAATCGCTCGGGAACTGGCACGCTACAAGGTGGAATTGTTGCTCTCAGCGAGACCCGATTATCTGAACAGGGATCAGCTGGAAGAGCTGGGTGCTGGCTACACCTTCTTCTGGAGCGGCCGGCCAAAGGCACAGTGACGCGACGCTGGTGTCACCTTTGCCATCCGGAACGACATCATGGGACGTCTGCCCTGTTTGCCGCAGGGTATCAATGATCGCCGGATGAGCCTCCGCCTACCTCTTTGGGGAGTTAAATTCGCCACCATCATCAGCGCCTACGCCCCCCCCCCATGACGAGCTCTGATGCGTCGATGGACCAATTTTACGAGGAACTGCATGCCCTGCTGGCGACTGGGCCGAAGGAGGACAAGGTAATTGTCTTTGGTGACTTTAATGCCCTCGTCGGGACGGACCACGCTGTCTGGCAGGGAGTGCTGGGCCCCATGATTTCGGTAGCCACAATGATAATGGCCACCTTCTTCTACGAACGTGTGCGGCACACCGTCTCCTGCTGACCAACACATTCTGCCGCTTTCCGACGCGGGAGAAGGCCACGTGGATGCACCCTCAGTCGCGGCGCTGGCAGCTGCTGGACTATGTTCTCGTCCGGAGGCGAGATCAACAGGACGTGCTGGTGACAAAGGCGATCCCCGGCGCCGACGGATGGACGGATTACCGCCTCGTCATCTCCAAGATGAGGCTTCGTCTGTAACCACGTAAAAGGCCCCAAGGTAAGCGACCACAAGGTAAGTTGAACACTGTTTTGTTGAATATGCCTGCTCACCATCTCCATTTCAGCAACGAACTGGCCAACCAACTAGCCAACCTTCCAGTCGCCGACGTGGAAATCTCCGTAGAGAACCGCTGGTGTCAGCTGAGGGACACCATCCAATCCACTGCCCTGGATGTCCTCGGCCGCGCACGTCGTCAGCACCAAGACTGGTTCAATGACAACGACGCAACTATCAACGCTCTGCTCATCGAGAAGAACCAGTTGCACAAAGCCTACGTCGATCGCCCTACCACTGCAAACAAGACAGCCTTTTACCGAAGTCACCGCCTTGTACAGCAACGGCAACGGGAGATGCATTATGTTTTGATGATGTGCAAAGCCGAAGAAATCCAAATGTTCGCGGATCGAAACGAATGGAAGAACTTCTTCGCCGGCACCAAGGACCTCCCGTCAAAGGTGTTGCCCCTCTTCTCAGTGCGGACGGCAGGACGCTTCTCACTGAGAAGATGCAAATCCTGAAGCGATGGGCAGAAAATTTCCAAAGCGTTCTCCATCAGCTCTTCACCATCTCCGACGCCGCCGTCGATTGCCTGCCTGAAGTGGAAATCAACGCCGACCTTGATCTACCACCCTCTCTCCAAGAAATCATCAGAGCCGTGCAGCAACTCTCCAGCGGGAAAGCACCTGGCTCGGACGTGATCCCTACTGAGATTTACAAGCATGGCGCACCCAACTGATGAACCGACTCACAGTGCTCTTCCAGGAGATTTGGTACCAAGGGAAAGTTTCTCAGGATTTCAAAGACGCAATTATCGTCCACCTCTACAAGAAGAAAAGGAACCGCCAACTCTGAAACAACAACCAAGGAATCTCGCTACTGAACATCGCCGGAAAGATCTTCACCCGCATTCTCGTCAATCGCCTGAAAGCGCACCTAGAGCAAGGACTGCCCCGGAAAGCCAATTTTACTTCCGACGACACCGAGGAACAATCTACATGATCTTCGCAACTCGACAGCTGCAAGAGAAGTGTCAAGAGATGCGGACTCACCTCTACACTACCTTCCTGGACCTGACGAAAGCCTTTTGACACGGTGAATCGCAACGGGCTGTGGAAAATCATACAAAAATTCGGCTGTCCTGAACGTTTCACGCATATGGTACGTCAGTTTCACGACGGGATGATGGCGCACGTTACGGACAACGGGACAGTATCCAAAGCTTTCGCATTGAACAACGGAGTGAAGCAGGGCTATGTCCTTACACCTAACCTCTTTAGTCTCATGTTCTCTGCAATGCTAACGGACGCCCACCGTGACGAACGCCCCGGGCTCCTCATCGCCTACCGTATGAACGGCCGACTCCTCAACCAACGTCGGATGCACTTCCGCTCGCGCGTCTCCACAGCCACCATCCGTGAACTACTCTTCGCTGACGATTGCGCACTCAATGCAACGACAGAAGAGGAAATGCAAAGGCGCATAGACCTGCTACCTGTGATAACTTCTGACTTCGCATCAACACTGAGAAAACGGTTTTGATGCATCAGCCGCCGCCCATTACCACCTACTCTGCAGCTCACATCAATGTCAATGGCACCCAACTGAAATCTGTGGATACCTTCTCGTACCTGGGCAGCAATCTCTCCCGTAGCACGAAAGTCAACGATGAGATCGTCCATCGGATTGCCAAAGCCAGCCAAGCATTTGGACGCATATAGAACGTGGTCTGGAATTGACACGGTCTTTACCTCAGCACCAAACTCAAGATGTACAAAGCTGTCATTTTGCCGACGCTTTGTATGAAGTGGAAACGTGGACGTTCTACCAAAAGCAGGCGCGGAAGCTCAACCACTTCCACCCCAGCTGCCTTCGTAGAATACTAAAGCTGGCATGGCAAGACAAGATACCAGACACGGAAGTGTTGGAACAAACAGGCCTTCTCAGCATTTATGCTCAGCTGAAACAACTGCAACTGCGATGGAGCGGCCACCTTGTAAGGATGGACGATGAATGACTACCCAAACGACTCTTCAATGGAGATGTCGCCATGGGTTCTCGTCGACAAGGGGGTCAAATATGACGCTACAAGTACACTCTGAAAACTTCCCTGAGGTAACTGCAGATCAACCCAGTGACCTGGGAGGACATTGCACGGAAGCAACCTGCTTGGAGAAGGACAGCCAAGGCAAAGGCAGCAATCTACAAAGCCAATAGGATCGGCGCCGCTAAGATCAAAAAGAGCGGCACGAAAGTCACCGGGGCCCAGGACCAACACCGCCAATGCCTAGGCCCTTCCAACATGCCCACGCTGTCAACGCACCTTCCGGGGCCGGGTCGGACATCTTCGGACGCCATGCACCAACACTCTGACAATTCTAAATTCTACGTCAAATTCTGCCAGCACTCCTTCGGACTCCCCCTCCCTCGCCCCTGGCATCAGTTCCTTACTCCCACCATCATAGGGACCACATCCCAATACTCATCACCTGTTACTCCCACCACCACAATCGGCGATGGGGACTCTCTACTAAACTGTCCCCAAGCGACCACTCATTCACCTCACGCATCGGCCTGGTCGGTCACTTGCGAATCCATCGTACAGAGACTGGGGAACCAATGCTTGGAGCACCAAGCAGAACACAGCAGAGATCGCCGCCTCCACTGCCCTCACTGCCCTCGCGCATTCACACATCACATAGGCATATTCGGTCACATGCGCATCTATGACAACCTATGGTAAACCAACGTAGGCTTAGCCACATCGGCGCACAGTACCTACACCAATTCATAGACAACTCCCTCAACCTCATTATCACGTACCTGAAAATATTTCAGTTTCCTAGAAACCGTGGCTTGGAAGGTTGCCAATCTGATGCTTACATCAGACCACGTCGTCGGTGCAGCGTATGTAATGTGTGTGTCGAGTTGCTGACCAGTGGACTGGGAGTCAGACGGCGATAGCTCCTACAAATCCCCTGAGTAAATAAATCCTGCTGTGTGCGTTATGGGGGCCAGCTCGTACTGTGGCGCGCGAAGACAGGTATGCCTACCCATCAGCAAATGCGCCCACTCCCACATCAGTCAACTGACTGGCTCGGACGGTGGTATGATTGTGGGAGTGGGGGAGAGAGTGAGGTCGAGAGCTCAGCGTATCTTCCTCACTATAAACAATCTGACGTGCTTGAAACTATCATGGTGCGCTAAAAGCCGTGGCTTGGAAGGTTTCCAACTGACGGGATAAATCGGACCGCGTGGTCAGCCCAATGTGTGTTTTGTGTTGAGTGGCTGACTGGCGGACTGAGAGTCAAGCTGCAATGGCTCCTTCTTAATGTGGCCTTTATCGCACTCCCACTCCATGGGATCAAAGCCAAGTGTGGTGGTTCGCCCAGGGGCGGCTCCGGCTGTGCCAGCCACCTGTGCCCTTTCAAATCTCCGATCGTCTTGACTCTGTCCTGACACCGGGCTCAGTTGGGAGATGCGGAGAGAGTGCGGTAGCTGCAGCGCACGGCTACTATCACTTTAAACTATTTCACGCGCAAGTCACCGTCCCTGCACAACCCTTCCGTGAAGCATTCGGTGGACATCCTCAAAATCAACGGTCGAACTATCGTGTAAGTGTGTTGTCCCTCTCCCATCTCCGGTCTTCTTGACTCTGACATGGCACCGGGCTCCCAATACCCCCCACCCCCACCGTACCCTCCGGGATACCCCCCGGACTGCTCGAGTGGGCTTGCTCACTCTAATAGCCTGGAATGTTCGATCCCTTTTAGAAAAGCCCAGGAGTAACCGACCGGAGCTGAGGACGGCGCTAGTTGCTCGGGAACTGGCGCGCTACAAGGTGGACATTGCTGCTCTCAGCGAGACCCGATTCCCTGAACAGGGTCAGCTGGAAGAGCTGGGTGCTGGCTACACCTTCTTCTGGATTGGCCGGCCAAAGGCACAGCGACGCGACGCTGGTGTCGCCTTTGCCATCCGGAACGACATCATGGGACGTCTGCCCTGTTTGCCGCAGGGTGTCAATGATCGCCTGATGAGCCTCCACCTGCCTCTTCGGGGAGATAAATTTGCAGCCATCATCAGCGCCTACGCTCCCCCAATGACGAGCTCTGATGTGGCGAAGGACAAATTTTACGGGGACCTGTATGTCCTGCTGGCGACTTAGCCGAAGGCGGACAAGTTAATTGTCCTTGGTGACTTTAATGCCCGCGTCGGGACGGACCAAGCTGTCTGGCAGGAGTGCTGGGTCTCCATGCAATGGACTATGAACCTCTTTGCCGCCAGCTGCGCCGATTTTGGATTAACAATCAGTACAGCTAAACCGGTTGTCATGCGCCAGCTGCTACCCAGCGTGCAATACATTGCTCCCCGAATAAATGTCAACGGTGCTTCACTCAAAAACGTAGAAACCTTCGCTTATATGGGAAGCACGCTGTCGCGCTACACGAGAATTGATGACGAGATTGCCCAACGGATCTCCAAAGCTAGTCAGGCCTTCGGCCGGCTGCAGGCCTCCGTGTGGAATCGCCACGGTATTCACCTGAACACCAAACTGAAGATGACAAGGCCGTCGTCTTGTCGACACTCCTTTACGGAGTAAGACCTGGACCGTCTCCTCGAACTAAGCCAGGAAGCTGAATCACTTACATCTCAGCTGCCTCCGCAGAATCCTGAAGCTGAGATGGCAAGACAGGATCCCGGCCACGGAAGTCCTGGAGCGGACCGGAATCCTCAGCATCCACGCCATGCTGAGGCAAGTGCAACTGTGATAGAATGGCCACCTGTTAAGAAAAGACGACGAGCGACTTCCGAAATGACTTTTCTACGGAGATGTCGCTACGGGTGCTCGCCGACAGGGAGGTCAAAAACGACGCTACAAGGACACTTTGAAAAAACCGCTGAAGCAACTCAAATCGACCCGGCGACGTGGGAGAACCTCGCCCAGGATAGACCGGCATGGAGAAGATCAGTGAAGACTGGTTCAGCAATCTATGATGCCAACCGGATCGCCGCCGCCAAGGCCAAAAGAGTGGCACGAAAGTCACCAGCGCCCCGGACGAACACCGCCACCCCACCACCGTAACCACCACCGCCTTCGCCTACACTACCACCACCACCACCAGTGATAGGGACTCTATCCTAAACTGTCCTCAATGCAACCGCACATTCACCTCACGTATTAGCCTATTCGGTCATTTGCGAATCCAACGTACAGAGACTGGTGAACCGGTGCCTGGAGCACCAACACACAGCAGAGATCGCCGCCTCCACTGCCCTCACTGTCCTCGCGCATTCACTCATCACATGGGCCTATTCGGTTACATGCGCATCTATGACAACCTGTGGTAAACCACTACCACAACCACCAGCACAATCAGCGATGGGGAATCTCTCCTAAGCTGTACTCAATGCGACCGCACATTCACCTCACGCATCGGCCTGGTCGGTCACTTGCGAATACATCGTACAGAGGCCGGTGAGCCAGTGCCTGGAGCACCAACACACAGCAGAGATCGTCGCCTCCACTGCCCCCTGACTGTCCTCGTGCATTCACTCATCGCATGGGCCTATTCGGTCACATGCGCATCGATGACAGTGGAATTCACCACAATGCCGACAACACCGATACACCATATACACCCTCCGCTCCTGCCATTCTTAGCGCCCCTGCCACCCCCAATACCATGAATGACATCCCCCCAACCCCTACCGATTTCTCCAGTCGACACTGCGATGGCAACTTTAACTGACGTATCGGCCCGGTCGGTCACCTCTGAATCCATCGCACGAAGGCTGGTAAAACAGTGCCTGATGCTCCGAAATACAGTCGCCGCGCCTGCCTCTACTGCCCTCACTGCTCCCGCACATTAAAAAACCACATGGGCCTATTATGACACATGCGCCTCCACGACAACCTAAGGCTGAGGCACACCAGCGCACGCCATCTACACTAGTACATAGACAGCACCCTCACAATCATCATAATGTACCGGATAAAATCACGGTGATCCTGAAACCGTGGCTTGAAGGCTGCCAATCTGACGCTTACACCAGACCACGCCGTCGGTCCAGTGTATGTGTTTTGAGTGTCAAAAGGCTGACCAGTATACTGGGAGTCAGACGGCGATAGCTCCTACATATCCCCCGAGTAAGTAAATACTGGTGTGTGCGTTATGGGGGCTAGGTCGTGCTGTGGCGCGCGAAGACGGCTATGCCGACCCGTCAGCCAATGCGCCCATTCCCACATCAGACAACTGACTGGCTCGGATGGTGGTGTGATTGTGGGGGTGGGAAAGAGATTTAGGTCAACAGCTCAGCGCATTTTCCTCACTATAAACAGTCTGACACGCTTGAAACTATCACGCTGCGCTAAAAGCCGTGGCTTGGAAGGTTGCCAACTGACGGGATAACTCGGACCGCGTGGTCAGCCCAATGTGTGCTTTGTGTGGAGTGGCTGACTGGCGGACTGAGAGTCAGGCTGCAGTGGCTCCTACTTAATGTGGCCTTTATGGCACTCCCACTCCGTGGATCCGAGCCAGGTGTGGTGAAACGCCTAGGTGCGGCTCCGGTCGCGCCAGCCACCTGCGCCGTCTCCCATTTCTGGTCTTCTTGACTCTGTCTTGACACTGGACTCAGGTGGGGTAGGAGGAGAGAGTGCGGTAGCTTCAGCGCAAGGTTACTATCACTTCAAACAATTTACGCGCAAGTCACCGTCACTGCACCACCTGGTGTGGAGCATACGGTGGACCTCGTCAAAATCGACGGTCGAACTGTCGTGTAGGGGCTGACTGGTGGACTGAGCGTCAGGCTGCAATGGCTCCTTCTTAATGTGGCATTTATGGTACTCCCACTCTGTGGGATCCGAGTCAGGTGTGGTGGTACTCCCAGGGGGGCAGCTCCAGCCGTGCCAGCCACCTGCGCCCTTTCCAATCTCTGGGCTTCTTAACTTTGTCTTGACACTGGGCTCAGGTGAGGGAGGTCGAGAGTGTGCGGTAGCTGCAGCGCAACTCTACTATCGCTTTAAACTAATTCACGTGCAAGTCACCGTCCCTGCACCACCTGGTGTGGAGCATACGGTGGACCTCGTCGAAATTGACGGTCGAACTGCCATGTCGGAAGTACGGTATAATTTCTTTGCCATATAAGATTCATACTTCTTGTTTGTAGAATGGGCATTACGTGGTTATTCCACAGTGGTTGATTGTCTTCGACCCAAATTTTCATTGAAATTTCGGGTCTGACCCTAAAAAAATCATGTCCGAATCACCTGACACCATGTCCTGCACTTATTAATTTCAGAAATTATTTACTTAATTATTCTCTGGAGTCCATATACCAGAAACCACATAGAGAACGCTGGGGGACCCATTGAGGAGCCGAACCCCTCGTTGCTGTGTCACACAGCAGCAGAAACATCGGCGAAACACGTGTCTGGGCTTTTAGCTAGTACCTATGTCGGAAGTACGGTATAATATCTTTGCCATATATATATATATATATATATATCGCAGAGAGGAGATACGACAGAGAATATGGGTAGATTGATACAGTCTGTTTCGGGCTTATTCTGCCTTCATTCAGCCAAACCTGGTGCAGTAGCAAGCATGATAACTCCGAACTTACTCGAACAGAACGATTGTGGAGAAGGTTTTGCAGCACCAACTGCACGTTTTTTTACCACTATTGTCGTGTTCTGCTAGAAAGGCAGCCGCAAGATAACGCCAGTCAAGGTAGATCACGGTGGCACAGAGGGGATTTAACATCACCAGAACGTCCTACGAGGCAGTCGGTACAAAGCATCAATTACACCAGCTTCATACAATCATATAATAGTGCTGTTGACAATGACGTTAATATGCAGCACGGTCTGCTTTATAAAGTTCGACCAAAGACCGTCAAATCACAAAGTTACGACGTCAAGTGGATGGCTATGTAAAGGAGGAGTTGGATAAAATGCGATCCAATCTCAACATCGCTTTCCAGTACTTTCAAGTGATAATCTAGCTGACTGGGTGTATTCCCATCTAAATGTGATTAAAATTATGTTCTCCCCAAAGCCTAAATACGCAAGGCTTGCCCAGATGGCCCATCTGCACCTGATTTTAGCACCCGCTTGCTTAGTGGTGTTTCTTCAGCGTCCACTTTAAGGTCTATCGTGTTAAGCCGTCAACTAAAGGTTCAAACCACCTCAGATCTACCTTCTTCGTGATGGCGTGACGACAGATAATTTTAATCGATCAAGCTATTGAGCAAGGGAAAGAGCAAACGAAATAGTTGCCTAGCTTAAAACCTGAGGTCAGTCATTCGGAAGGATCGCAGCTCTGCGTCACCTGAAGGCTTCTGGCGGCCTTCTCGGCATGGCCTTGCCAGTTGACTGCTTACGACGCCACAGGCACCCACCCTATCGACCGCGACCAGGAATTTTAAACAACATATAGGGTTGGCGTTCACCGATACGTGGAGGACGTAGTAAAAGCCATATGTTTGGCCCTGAAGTCCCATAGTAAGCTATATTGCGTCCTGCTGTCAAAGTAGGTCGGCGAATCGGTTATGGATTGTATGAACACGCAGGTACACACGAGGCCGGTGGACAGACAGTATAATGCACACGAAAGACATATGGTGATACGGCTCAATTTAGATCTTCTAACCGCTTCAGCCACGGTGCCCACTTCAACCAACAGATGGTTAGCAGGCCTAGACAGTCGCCTGGTGCATGGAAGAGGGAAGAGAGAGGAAGGTCGACTCTGGAAGCCTCGTTCCCACCGCACTCACAATGAACAATCTGCCATGCATGAATCTATCAGGACACACCAATATTTATGACTTGGAAGAATGTCACCTGATGGGATAATTTGGTCCTTTCCAGTACTGGGATCCAGGTGGCAATTGCTCCATAGTGCGGCATCAATAACACTCTTACACAGGGGAGGCCGGAGCCATCAGCATTACAGTCTGGTATATTCTGCGGTGACCAGAGATTATGTGGCACACGTAGGCAGACCGTTAAGATTTGCCCACTACTGGACCAGAGCCCTTCGTCGGTCGTCTGGACATCGTCTTGCCATCGGAGTCATTTTGGTGTGGAAGGAGAGAATGCGGTAGATGCAGTGCAGGTTTGCTTCAATGGAAACTAATTTGCATTAAAATCACCGTCCTGCTCCCAATCTGTGTAGGGCCCACGATGGACATCCCCGTCGGCAACTGTCGAACCGTCGTAAACAAATACCCGATCATCAGCGAACGAAAATACCAGGTGACAATGTAGTGCTCCACTTCACTCCGAGTAAATGCTTAGCCCTAGCCTGCGGGCGATCTGCCCGGTTTGCATACTAGTACCCCCAGCCACGAATGGTGGTCATGTTGTGATTGGTTAAATTAAGGTTAAATAGGCCTGAGGCACCATTGTCTCTATCTACCCGCATCTCTAGTCAGGCTACCGAAACACTGTCTTGCCCTGTCGATGCGATGACGGGGTCAGACAGAAAGAACTGCATGACACGTCATTTTGTAAAGTCGATTTTTTTTACGGAAATCAGCTGCTTTATTGTAAAAAGCAACTGCTACTCAGGATATCCCGCAGGCTGCATGACTAAGATGTAGCTGATCACTCTATACGATAGAAATAATAGCCTGAAGGTTACAAAACTGCTAGCATGTGTTTTCCTAATGCAAAGTCTTCTGAAATGCCAGTTGCCATTGGAGTTCGAAGGGATCTTGGTCATTATTGTTATTACTGTAGCAACGCAACTTAGCAGAGATTATTCAAGGTAAGTTCCTTTTCCTTGATGTGAATTGTAAAAGTTAAGGTCAGTTAGATAAGCCCATATGCAACCGGAATTACTTCTGCATATATAAATGAATGATGTTTGACAGTAACTGCGCCGAGCTCAGACTTTAAAACGATAGTCCATGTCTTCGCTTAAAAATGTGGTTAATCCTGATAAGTTTTGCTGAGGTCAGTTCACGTGCTCTCTATGGCGATAATTTGAAAACCACTACTTTTTAAATGCCCTTGTCCTGAAGACAATGTCTAAAGGTTGGTTGGAATACGGACAAGGAAATTCTTCTAAAATCTGACTTAGCAAAACACCTTCCCTATTTGCATTGACATTGTTCAGAGATATCACAACCCTCATTTTAGTACAGTCTCTATGTCATGGAGGACTCAAGAAAAGACTGGCGCTAGTCAAAAGAACCCCTAAGCTGGCCACATCATCTGCCGTCTGTGAGCCAATCAATTTTCTGATCTTGCCGCAGGCAAAATTTGGATAATTATTACGGACGGACACACGGGGACTACGATATGCATTTCTACAATAATCAGCAAACTACACGTGGATCAATCGCAGAACGGGAGGACACGAGGCTCAAAGGTGAGCGTGAAGTGCAATCAGAAATATTCCAAGTCAAGTGGGATTGACTTTCATCAGGACTTAACGGATTTATTTTGGTAATTAAACTATTACAGTCTTCCTTGTCTTTGAGAGTAATATTTTTCACTAAGTGATTGTTTATCGGTATGCGGCTGCCTGAAAATCGTGCAGTTTGGAGTTCCAAGATAAAAACACTTTTTTTATTGCCTTCTGCAATCAGTACAGAAGGTTGAAAACTATTTTCAGTTTAGGATCGAGATCATTGAAAGGTAGTAAGTAAAAAGAGTCAGCCAAGGGAATATGAACCTCATCCAGTACTACAGGAGACCTTGTGCTAAATTCCAGGGGGGTTTTCTATTGCCCCGTAATGGCTTTTACCCTTACACTCCTAACCCTAAAATAATCCTTGACCTAGCCCTAAAGCTTCAAATATTTAGGACAAGGCCACATGTAATTCGGGAGCCCATTCTCCCCTGTCCAACGATTAACGGGCTGAACAGCTTTTTGGTGCTGATCTACTCTTTCTGTCCAGTCGCACAGACAGTCTTCGCAGGCACATGTAAATTCTCTAAGTCAGGTGCAGACCCAATCATGTGGCATACATAGTTTGATCAAAGGCTCACTCGTCCCTAGAAGATGTTCGTCGGGAGAGTAGTTTTAACTCCACATGCTTACTTCGTAAGAGAGAATCAACTATTCCCGTGCTTTTTTGGTCCTTAACATACTTTTTTTCTTCGATGTCCTCTTCTTACTGTTGGCTATTTATATCCGCTCCCCAACTGGTTCCTAAAGCTTTTAAAAAGTTGGCTCTCCCTTCTAATTGTGGTCTCTAACTGGAGCAGAGCTCTGTAAAGGGGGCAATGGATCATCCAGACTACCGAATAGCCAGAAACCACCTCAAGAGAGACATTTGACGACATTTAAGGGGAGATATGGAGACATCTGTTACCACTTAGCCTGTGAATATACGAACAGTAATGACCGCTGTCTTCGCAGAACCAAAAGCAATCAACTTATAAGTTTATGTCCAATCATATTAAAATTATGGGAAAAATGTATCTCTTTACTTACTGCAATGTCAGAAGGATATGTGTTTATTAGAGAAATAAACAATATCAGCATAAGAAATGGATAAGCATCCTTAAATTTCATGTGTAAAATGGTTCAAAACATCTGCATTAATCCGATTGTACCTAACCTGATGCTTGGATATTTGCGTCTGATCAACTTAACCCACCTAAACTCTTTCGGCACCCAGGATTTGAGCAAGATTAATTGCATGTTTCAGAGAGTCCCTGATTCTAAGAATTAAGATCTACGATGGTAAAAAATGTTGGATCTCGTAAACAAAAAGAGCCTTGCTCGTTGACACAACAGCAGCAACCGCAACCCTCTGGGTGGATTTCTGATGCAAAAACATGATGTTGTAACTAAGACAGCAGATGTTGATGGTTTATTTATGCCTTCATCCCGCCAGCCCTATCCTTCGGGGGCACCACTTGAAACCAAAATCGCAAGCATGAACACAGGTGGGCACACAGCTGGTGCACAGATGAGGTCAAACCAGTAGGCCAGTAACACCCCCACCTGTCAGTCACTCTCTATGGAAAAATGTATTCGCCCAGAAGCAGATTGAGCAAGAAGGCTTGCAGGAGCATTCATCTGGATTGCTATAGACCCGAGTACGATTTTGGTCATTGAATTCTTTCCCTGTTGTAATTAAATGCTTTGTTTGACTGAGTGAACTTTCTGCTAGCTAGTGAAGTTAAAAACAACCGACGGATGTAGGAGTTTTCCGAAGGGGGTGCCGGGCGGAAGAATCGGTCAATCGGAAACAGGGGTAATTTACTTAGCGTTTTTAATGCCTACTTGAACTCGTCGTCGGAGTCAGAAAGAACCCAGGTTGCACTCGTGTGCAGCCAGGATGTCATTATAGGTCTCCAAAGTAAATGGGGTAATGGATCTCCATCTTGTCGATCAATGCTGCGGCATGCGTTTGCATTCCTGCTTTTGTTGTGAATGGCATTGTCTAGTCATAGTCCTTACACTTGATAATTCTTAGAGCTATTGTTCGATTTGAGCGGTCATCCAACCTTAACATCGTCAAATTAAATAATCACTCATTCAGGGATCCTTCCTATCCGAATATATGCACTGCCACTGGGTTCTAAGAAAATTATTCCAGGACGTGTTACCCTGCCATTTTCTGTTGACGCAGCCTGCGGGATATCCTGAGTAAACAGTTATTGCTTTTATAATAAAGCAGCTTAAATTTCCGTTCAGTAAATTGATTTAAAAATGACGTCCTATCATGCAGTTCTTTTGTCATGAACCTGTCATCACATATACAGGGCAAGACATTGTTTCTGCCTGAACTAGGGCTCACAAAGTTACGACGGATAGAAAGAATGATGTCTCGGGCCTATTTAACCTTCATTTAACCAATCAGAACATGACGGCCATTCGGGGTGGGGGTGCTAGTATACACACCGGGCAGATCGCCCGCAGGCTAGGGCTAAGCATTTACTCGGAGTGAAGTGGAGCACTACATTGTCACCTGGTATTTTCGTTCGCTGATGATCGGGTATTTGTTTACGACGGTTCGACAGTTGCCAACGGGGATGTCCATCGTGGGCCCTACACAGATTTGGGAGCAGGACGGTGATTTTAATGCAAATTAGTTTCCATTGAAGCAAACCTGCACTGCATCTACCGCATTCTCTCCTTCCACACCAAAATGACTCCGATGGTAAGACGATGTCCAGACGACCGACGAAGGGCTCTGGTCCAGTAGTCGGCAACTCTTAACGGTCTGCCTACGCGTGCCACACACTCTCTGGTCACCGCAGAATATACCACACTGTAATGCTGATGGCTCCGGCCTCCCCTGTGTAAGAGTGCTATTGATGCCGCACTATGGAGCGATTGCCACCTGGATCCCAGTACTGGGAAGGACCAAATTATCCCATCAGGTGACATTCTTCCAAGTCATAAATATTGGTGTGTCCTGATAGATTCATGCATGGCAGATTGTTCATTGTGAGGACAATGTGCTGAGTGCGTAGGGAACGAGGCTCTCAGAGTCGACCGCCCTCTCTCTCTTCTCTCTTTCATGCACCAGTCGACTGTCTAGCTAATAGGTGCAGAGATTGATACGACGAGAATGTATACATGTGTGTGTGCCAAGGTGTCTCAAACCTTGCAGTCAGTCCAACGGGTGTGTTGTGGAATGGCTGACTGGTGGTCTGAGAGTCAGGCTGAGATGGCTCCTTTTTACCGTGCCCTCTGGCTATCTCACACATGTGATACGTGAGCCGTTCAACCCCCTGATGTGTGAAATCTTGGTGCTTGTGTTTGGGGGCAAGTTCATGTAATTAGTACACGTAGACGAGGTCACCAGCAGCTGCGCCCACTTCCGCATCAGACAACTGACCGGCTCGGACAGTGGTTTGATTTGGGGATGAGGGAGAGAGTGAGGTTGACAGCTCAGCGCATGTTCATCACTATAAACAATTTGATGTGCTTGAAACTATCACGGTGCGCTAAAAGTCGTGACTTCGGTGGTTGCCAACTGACGGGATAACTCGGAACGCGTGACCAGCCCAATGTGTGTTTTGTGGTGAGTGGCTGACTGGTGAACTGAGAGTCAGGCTGCAAGGGCTCCTTCTTAATGTGGCCTTTATGGTCCACCCACTCCGTGGGATCCAAGCTAGGTGTGGTGATACGCCCACGGGCGGCTCCGGCCGCGCCAGCCACCTGTGCCCTCTCCCATCTCCGGTCTTCTAAACTCGTTCTTGACACCGGGCTTAGGTGGGGGAGAAGGAGAGAGGTCGTTAATGCTGCGCATGTCTACTATAACTTTAAACTAAATTACGCGCATGTAACCGTCCCTGCACCACACTTCCGTTGAGCATACGTTGGACGTAGTCGAAATTGACGGTCAAACTATCGTACCAATGTGTGCCACTTCATGCCTCGCACATATGTCAGTATTTGCGGGTTTGTGTGGGCTCTTCACTGCCTGATTTACGCATAACGTGAGCCGAACTGACCTTATTTTGTTCCAAAATGCTGCTGTTCCGCCTGTTTTGTGTCTATTGACCTGGTAGGAAGTTACGTGATCATGACCGCTGTCATCCATTTTGAATTTTACCTTTTCATGCGGATGTATCGGTGTGCGCCCATTGCCATATGTATAGGAGGTCAGTTCGCTGTAATCCTTCCTGATTACAGAACGAAAACTATCAGTTCCACTTTGCCAGGGCCCTTAGAAAGGCCATGTCTGGTTTACTTGGCGTATTTGTCGGTTAAACTCCTAAAAATTTATTGCTCTTGTCCACGTGATCGCCTCTGCGGGCACTAGATCATCAGCTCCAAGGCCGAAATGGAAACGCTCACTTCCATCCTGTACTCAGGATAATTCGGTGCCAGCTATTCTCATGCAACTAAATGCCCCATGAGCCCAATTCTCAGTCAGCATGACGCCAGCCCGTCAGTGCAGTGGTGAGAAGCTTAGCTGATGATCGCCAGATTCGGCCTCACTCTCGAGCGTCTATCCCGGGATTAGGTACCACTGCCTGACATTTCGTTTCATGTCCACATCACCTAGATATAAGATTGCAACTTCCCTTGCGCGCAATACATAGGGTGACAGCAATATAACTGCACCCATTTGCCCCTTCTCATAGCTTTCACTATCCCAGTGAAGGGATTGAGTCGAAGAAACCGATGTTGAGATTACTCACAGTGGTTGACCGGTTACCCCTTGTTCCCTGATCTGTGATGTTTTTTTTTTACCGCAGCATGTTTGGAACCAGACTTAATACTATCAGACTTCTGAAACCGTACATGCGGTTATCAAAGGCAAAATTAAGGAGCAACTCTCGGTAAAGTCTCGTGATCCGAAAACTATGAAACCCACCAGCTTACAGCGACAAAAACGGGCATTACTTCCCGGACGCCGAAGTACTATAATTTAAGCGTAATGGGGATCACAGAGATGAAAATTTGTAAAGCTATAACTCACCCTTTATCCTCGCCCCCCCTATCGTGCCCAGAAGAGACGGGTTTATGACTATGCACAGTGACCGGGCAGACTGCTTGCCCGATTCACCCTTGTCAAATTTTTTTGCAAATGTGTAAAAATTAAACCACCGAGTCACGTCCATCAAAACTTTATTGGTCTCGGGTAGGGGATTTTTCCTTGAATGCCCTAGCTTTGGGAGATGGCGAGTACCTCCTAAACCAAGCACCCACCGTGTTTATGTTGCAGAATGTCTATTAATGCTCGTTGGAGGAGATTTGCTGGTGACAAGCAAGCCAATCCTACTAGACTTCCGGTATGCCTTATAGGGTCAAGTAATGCAAGAGCATCCAGAGGTTGGGAAAGAACGTAAATTATTCATGTATCTGCAGGACGTCACCTGCGAGACCGGTCAGTCAGGCATCGCCGGCATCCTGATTTTAATCTCAAAGCTAATGGCGTCACTTAAAAACAAATACTCCTCTCTCTCTCCCTCTTTGCGGGAAATAGAAAGAATTAACAGTTTACTTGATTTTCACACAAAAACCATACCGGGTTGCTTTGTTCAGCCCCCAAATTGTTTGGAAAAAATAGTTGGCCTCCAGGGGTTTCACGTCATGTGACATTCAAGATCCTTCGTGTGGACGTGGTTAATGTGGAGTGTGAGACCAGATGGGGTACGCCGCAAGCTTAGGCAGTTTCACCTGGTGAGATACTAGGCTCACACACAGCCCCAATCATTTTGCCTTTAAATAGTCAATGCAGCAAGTTGGATGCGGGAAGAGAAGCTGACCTAGATACCTCGCAAATCTGCCCGCTCTGCATTAGTAGCGACCATTTTTAAGAGATGTCTTCATTTTTTAAGTCAGAGCCCCGAAAATTAAGATCAAAATCGTAAAATCGAGCTCGTTTTTGTGCCCTGCAGAGGTAGATGCGCAAGAAACTGCTTTATAGGATTAGAATACAAACTTTGTTGTTTAAATAGATTTGCATACATTGGAAACCCCTTAATTCGCGTTTTCGGTATTTTGTTCTTTAGACTGCTCATTTCATTTTCTCTCATTGGTTGAGTATATATCGATAAATTTATCATTGTTTATCGATGTATTTCATGGCTTTCCACGCGCGCAATACTAAGAAGATAACTTCAAACAAGCAGGAGCTATGGAATTGCAGCCATCTCTGATACTGTTTACTGTCTGTGTGATCTGCAAATATTGTGTTAGCGAAAAAAATGTAGAGGAAAGTCATTTTCACTAACTCCCCGTCAGGCCGTGCTAACTACACAACAAGGAAGCTTCTCAGACTGCATGAATCCACCTGAAAATACAAAGCAGGGGTAATGTCCTTGTGACAGAGGAATGAGCGGGTTGGTCGAAGGTTGTATGAAAAGATCGACTGATTACGCTAGCGTTAATTGGTGCGCGTTTGGTCTTAGTAGGTGTGAAGCGTTCGTGATGATCCTCTAAGGACAGATGGTTGCATTTTACAGTCTGATGACGCACTAGAATGTGTTGTCTAAGTGGCCTAGAATGATAACCCGGCACCCGTCGGATGACCATTAAGGTTTTACCGTCATTCATGCAGTGTGCATTGTCGAGTTGCTGTACCGTAGTGGTGCCGGATGTGACCATTGGTCAAGTCCCTCCCAAACGAGTCGGACTGTGCTCCCGAATACTCCCAAGAAATCAGCTACTCGCCGAAATTATGTTACCTGCTTCAATGGAACAGATGGAATCATAAATATTTAAGGTGGAAGTTTGAACTGACTTTTTTTCTGTGCATCTGAGCGAAGGAATCAAAGAACACGGAAATAAGCATTTACGTGGGGAGGATAGGAAAGTTTCAACCAAAAGCTATGCTTTAGCTTCCTCTCAGATGTTAATTAGCTGAGAATACTCTAAATGCCGGCGGAATATATAAATATTTGGGCAAGACAAGGCGAAAAGAACGGTCATATTCAGGAGCCTTGGGTTAATTTACAGGGAAATTAAGGCTAGTGTACATGTAAGGGTTAGCGCTAGAGTTAAATTCCGTTTTAGGGTTAGGATAAGGTTTACCCTTCGGTTTTGGGTCGACCTGTAAGAATATGCAACCCTCCTGTATGGTCATCTGTATTACCGGAAGGTGCGTATCTATTCCATATATTAGAGCAGCCAGTATGTGTTCTTTCGACAGAATTGCAACCACATTCTTTGCCAGTAATCCTCTGCATATCCATTTTTGAAGTATTTTTTGCATTTTAGGTAGCATTGGTTTAAGCGCAATTGAAGATCCGATTAATTCCACTGTACTGGTGCAGATAACAAGCTAATTTGCGTTTTTGCTTTGGAGTAGCCATCCATCTTTTTTTCCGGAATACACCTCTTTAAAAAGTATCAATCGGAAGCGAACGTGGTTACTGATTCTGACTCGCTGTGAAATTTATAGATATGATGCCCTCTAGTCATCTTCTAGCAGATTTTTTTAGGGTTTACTTGTTCATTGGTTGACGTATATTAAAAATGCGGTTTGTCAATTTGTTCATTCAGTTCACTCACGTGATATGAAATCTGTGAAAATAGGTCCCAAGACCGATCCCGTATTCACAGAATATGGTTTGTCCGTATAGGTAGATGCTAAACCGGAAATAGTAGGCGTGTGATATATTGTAATAATAATTCCTTCCACCATTCCTTCGGTACGTCTACTTCCTAGTTAATGTTTTCACTAAAATTGGACAAGTAGGTAATGGCTCCCATTTGAAATGCATTTGAGTACAAAGATGCGGCCTCCAGTGAATGTATGATCTGTTCCTTTAATCAAAGGCTCCTTACGCACTCCGCAAATCTACCCTGTTTTGGGCGTTTAGTCCGAGGAATTTTAACCTGAATTTCGAACTACATACCCACAGAATTTTTTTATCTCCAAATTTCTTGACTCATAAATAATTTATACTTGTTTGATTTATGAATTGCTTGGCAAGATTTTAATTATTACTTGTCATCTATCATTTAAAAATGTCAATCAAACAACATATAGAGTTGTCAAAAATCGTATCAAAAATTCAAAATACAATTTGGTAAGCACGCCTTAGCTTTTGATAAATTCTGTCAGACCTGTACATTTTTATCACTACTCTTGTCATAAAAAATTACAATTTTAATTTAGTTTTAAAAGGTATACTTTAAAAACCTGCTTTCATCTCATACAAACCCAAACCCGGAATAAACATTCAACAGAGGGTGAACGTATTACTAACCATTAAAGGGGAGGGAAGTGGTTTGTTTATTTTTCGGCTAGCTAGTAATTATAAATTGGTACGCTGTATATGTCACGTCTAGTGTCATATTCCAACTTATGGAGCTTAAGCCCATTCCCACTTAGGAACAGACGTTCTCTCATTCCTTAACGACCAAATGATATGACATTCTTCCTCTTAATCCTACTCTTGACGTTTTATAAATATGATGCCATTAACCGGGGTTTCTCTGACTGCTGAGTCCGGTAAAGCCCCAAGAATTTCTCCTGCTCCTTTATAGGCTTTCGTCCCGCAGTGAAACAGTCGGAGATGTTGGTCACGTATGTACAGCATGCACCAAATACTGACCAAAATGTTTCCATGCAACTTTGAACGAATAGCTTCCTTATGCGAGCTGGTATAATTAATTTGCGAGGAATGTAGTTCAAAGTGCACCCATTCAGTTTAGCACACCGGCTCATCAATGAATAACTTCTCCGCCACTCGGTAAAAAATATTCACAGGGCAGTGTCTTTTATGAATTAATTTTCGGTATCTATATAACTTAAAGGATATTTTATCGAAGAGATGCCCAAAAAGAATACAGATGGTTGCCATATCTTAGAATTTTATACAGGTCCGAGTATAGCATTTTGCTAAGGCTTTTTATTTATGAGAATCTTTAGGACGCTCGTGCGAATACCTGCAAGTTCACTCTGTTCACCGTAACCTTTTCTGATCACAGAATATGCGACATAAACACAAGGATTACAATATTTAACAAGTAATTTTAAGGTCTGTTCACAGGGGCATGCTGGGTTACGTGACTTTGCTTCCGAAAAGGTACACAGCATGTAGTTTGAAAACGACAGGAGAGGATGCAAATGCAGATAGTGTTTCAATGGGAATTAGCAACAAAATAATTTTAAAATTAAAATACTGCCTTCCTTCAGGCGTGATTTGGTGTGAAAAAGGAATTACGCACCTTTTTTTTTCTGGAATATTGCTAGAGATACTCGCTGCTTAAGTAGTCATCTGCTTCTGAGTGAAATTCACGCAGGTTACTGAATCACTGTTTACGGTAAAGTCAGCAGTCTACCTTTTTTGAAGTATCGAAGGATTATATATCCCATCAAGCATTTCTGAAAACCCACCGCAGTAGTCTTTACCATTTTTAAATGCAACGCAAATGCTGACCAAGGTTTCCGAAGGCTCAGTGTATGGCTCAAATACTGACCTAATGGCAAATTATTGAAGACCCCTGTTCCGAAAGGAATAGAGTGGGTGTGAGAGAGCTAGTCTTGTGCTGTCAGTCGATAGAGTTTGCTTTCAGGCAGTTGAACATTCGTTATTCAATTTTTCTTCATCGCATCATAATCGATTGTAAGATTGTGATTGATTTTATTTGGAAGATGCTTAATGCGGTCATAGTGAGAGTCAGGCTGCAATGACTCCTTCTTAATGTGGCCCTTTATGGCACTCCCACTCCGTGGGATCCAAGCCAGGTGTGGTGGTACGCCCAGGGGCGGCTCCGGCCGCGCCAGCCACCTGCGCCCTCTCCCATCTCTGGTCTTCTTGACTCTGTCATGGCAACGGGCGCAGGTGGGGGAGGAGGAGAGGGTGCAGTAAATGCAGCGCAAGTCACTGTCCCTGCACCAACCTTCCGTGGAGCATACTGAGGACCTCCACGAAATCGACGGTCGAACTATCGTGCGCATGACTTTAATGGCTCGAAGGGTGTGTGTGTGGCCTCTATTTCATTCCGACAGACGCGAGATCCGAGTCCCCCATTACGAGAAAACCTGGTACGTTTTGCGGGGACTAGGTCGTGTCTCGTACCTGTAGAGGGATATTCGAGCTTGGTCAACCACTTCGTAAGAGCACACTTCCGGTCAGCTTGACCTTGTCTGGCAGTTGCATCTTAGTGAGTGGGGGAGGAGACAATGCGGTAGGTGCTGCTGTAGTCACCGATGCTGCGCCCGCCCCTTGGGAAGGACGGTAGGCGTGGTCACTCGCGGCGGTCGGACTTCTTCTCAAATGGAGTTCTTGGTCTACCCTCCGATGTCTGCCAGTTTGCTCAATACGAGCCCGCACACCGAAAGAACCTGTGTATGCCAAGGCGGGCAGGAGCTTAAAAGTTGACATCACTGAAATGCAAATGGATGTCGGCGGATTTGCATTCTGTTGACAATGTCACCGTACAGACATAGGCCCTTGGTGTAGGGGCAATCGTGCTGCCGCCCTCGGACGTTACTTGGTGGCGCTAGGAGTCTCACGGAGAGACGGGTGGTGGCAAGACTTGTGCTGTCGTGGTCATCACCAGCTCGCGCCTCGAAAATCGGTCATAAAGACACATCCGCGGAAGTGGCCGCATCAGCTGAGGGCGATAACAATCGCGCGCTGCCTGCAGCCCGGTGAACGATGCGACTCCGTCTCTTGACAGTGTACGGGGAAGCAGAAGGCAGGAGTAATGACGATCTCAGTGCCCGCACGCAAGGCCTCCAGAACCTGACTAGTCGGACTGCAGTGTGGGTGTGAAATGTAGCAGTGCGGGTGACGATGCCTGTGTGGGGGAGGGTGCAGGGGTTCGGGCGGTTACTGCGCGATGACGTGAAGAACGTTTCAGTGCGCTGTCATGACTCATCGAGTCCTATCCCCCCCCCCCCCAGTCCGTCTTCGACTCGCTAGAGGGTAATTAAAAATGTGTAGTCATTTTAGCCTCGAATGCGGTTACCAGGACCAGTTGAGAGTCAGTCGCCAACCCGGTCACTAGCACGAGCACACACAGCTAGTGCCGAGTCTAAAGCTCAGGGCCGTGTGGCATACTCCCATGCAACTTAATGGGCTGTGCACCTTGTGATAAATGCTAGCTCACATGCGGGATACCCAACCAGAAGCGGATTTGCAGGTTTAATTGAGCAATTTGTGTTTTGCATCTGAAAACGGTAACTGCTACTCTAATTTTGTTCCTCCGCCAGCTCCTTTGACGACAGATTGTGTACCAGTTTGTCGTTTATGGATGACGTCGGATCATGCAGCTTACGAAACTTGGGCTCTAGTTAAATGAGACCTCATGCATTTCATAAGCTGCCTGGTCCAACGTTATCCAAAAACTACAAGGTGATGCACAAACTGTCGTCAGCGGAGCTGACGGGGGAACAAATACAGGTTTCAAGGCATAAAGCCTCATTTAACACTACAAACTGGTGCACAGCCTGTCGTCAGTGGAGCTGACGGGGGAACAAATACAGGTTTCAAAGCATAAAGCCTCATTTAACCTGCCGACACGGTTGCAGCCGTGGAGTCAATCCTCAGCCAGCCTGAAGCGAGGCCAAGAAACACATGTGAAACACCTGCTATCTTTTGCACAAAGCCAAAAATTTGCGGGTGCTCATATGAATACTACCGAGGATGGACCTACCGATCATGATGAAAGAATGCGAAAAAATGTATGCTATATCTCTTAGGATTTTTTTAATGAGGATTTATCAGTCAGGTCGGAAATTCCGTGTGTTTTAAGGGCAAACAAGATGGCTAATTGTCCTCCCAAGTGCATGAACGCTGTTGATTTCCGATGAGATTATACCACAATCTTTTTACTCATTAAAATTTGTTTCTGCATCAGAACTGTGAGAATTCAATGGATAAACAGTTTAATTTTCTCCCTATAAATTCATTAGTATTATAGTTTGTAAATAAGCCCTGTATATGTGCTTACTCAAGGCCAAAACGTGCTTTTTACTGATACTTCTGCTGTTTTTAGATGTACCTTTTGGGTTTCCATTCGCCAATGGGTTCCCCGTCTTATAAAATATCTGTGGATTCTTATATTTCTCAAAGTAGAAGTAACCCTTCATCTGAGATTCGCGTTTAAACAAGGAACCAAACGATAGAAACACGAATTTTCTTGTTGGACCCCAAATTTGTTAAAACTTTAGCAGTAAATGAGTTTTTTGTATCTTATACCCCTGTTGCGTACATATTTGAACTACTGGTCATCCTTTTTGCTTGCAGTTACCTGCTTTTCCTTTCTAGGTAGGACAGTAGCAATGGCGTTGTCTCATTTTTGTCAGTATGTACCCTCATCTAATATATGTGAGGATTTCGTTTTCTCTAGTGCCGCATAAGCTTAGCTTTGGCACCAAAGGATTTGATACCGTTAAAATTAATAATATTGTTTACAGAATCCTCAGCCACTTTTCTGAAATGTAAGGACATTGGCGTAAGTTATGCGACTCTACGATAAGAAATGATGGTCTTTTCCGGAATGAAAAACGTGTACTTTGTGTGAGACGTGGTGAGCAGATCGATCATGAAGTCCACACTCGCATTTCCTAGCGTCCCATTAGGTATAATATCCTCCGCTTCACGTCTTTCTCACTACCTCTCAAAGGTCTCGTTCACATCCCCAACTCGGATGACTACACGGACAGAAAGCACACCAAACACGTGTTTTCAAGAATTGAAACGAATGTTCACATCGCAAGTGTATGCGCACGTAGTGACGACAAAAGGCTGCTTGATTGCCGGAGTTCACCTAAGCTTTCGAGTATATCGCCAGGAATAAAAGTTCCAACAAAACCTGCAGCAGTTATGGGGGATAGGAGGCAAGCAAATGAGTTTAAATTCGCTGCCACGAATAAAATCGTTCAAGCCTTAAGCAAGAGCAGTCACTAATTGCTTGACAGCTTGAAAAAACGCAGTCAATCGATATATTGACCTGGCGCTGGCATACAGGGTCCTTCGCAGTCACCCGTTACTGGCGTTACAGATTTGTGATTGGTTTCTATCCTCCACTGCTTGTGCTTTTGCCGCTTTTATCTCTGATAATGGACTTCTGTGCAAGTTCAAAAGGCCCAGAAGATTAAAAATAGTCCCTCCGATCGAAGAGCTTTATTCTCCCCTACTTAAATATATTTTCTTCAAATCGCCCGTATATAAAGAGTTACTATGGTGAGAGTGTGCAAGGTAATTGAGTCAACAAGCGGTAGACACAAAATAGAAAAGATAAAACAGGCAAAGCATGTGGAACACTTAGGTAATCTTTAGGACAGATCATGATTAATGAATTGTTACTGTGACTTAGAGGAAGGTGGAAGAAAAGGCCTGGAACGAGCAGGAATAGGCATTGCCATTGATCAGGAACATGGCCTGACGCATGCCCTCCTAATCCAGTACTCAAACGAAGGGTTTGACAGCAAACCCGGCGTTAACTTGGCCCTGTGCCCTCACAATTATCTAATTCACAGCCTAACTTAGAGGATGCAAGGTATGGTACGGCTACCTGGGAAGAAAAATATTTCCGCCGCCTCGGCACTGGCTGGTGTCCATGTATGTCCATGTATGTGTCCATGTATGTGGATGTGGACCCCTAAATGGGCCACGTGGTAGATGCGTTGGACCAACACGGGGGCCACATTAGGGTATGGCATGCGTTATTCGGGTTGCGCTCCCATAAAAAAATGCCGAACATAGAGGTGTGGTAGCACGCCTAGGGGCGGCTAGGACTTAGGGGACCCGGCCGCGCCAGCCACCTGCGTCCTCTCCCGCCTCCGGTCTTCTTGACTCTGTCATGACACCGGGCTCAGGTGGGGGAGGAGGAGAGAGTGCGGTAGATGCAGCGCAAGTCTACTATCACTTTAAACTAATTCACGCGCAAGTCACCGTCCCTGCTCTACTTTCCCATGGAGCATACGGTGGACATCGTCGGACCACGACGGTCGAACTGTCGGATGTAGACCACGATAGCTTGCCTTAAAACTGCTAGCTGAACTTCTATGGACGACTTTATTTCTCTCGATGAAGTAACGCTTCTTTTTGGGCTGACCATGTCACGACCTGTTTTTTGACAAGGTCAGGGGCTTTCAACATGTAAAGGAAAGTGATCAGGCTTAGCATTTGAGTGACTAAAACGTCGGACTGAATCCTTTCTGTGGGCTACTGGCACCACCCGTATCAATGAACGACGGCGCAAGAATACCCTTTTTGAGAGGATAATCTGAAATTAGATTTTCTATCTGCAGTAAAACTTTTTTGTCAGAGAAATTGAACCTTACCGACGTTAATGGATTGTCTCTGATGATGAGTTCACATTGGAATCCGAAACGCCGGGCGAATAAAGGCCTTGTGATAAACGGGATATTTAATCTTATGACGCTGGATGATCTCTGAGTATTCTTTTTGTATAAGCTCATGTCTGCAGTAATCCATCAGTCAATCTGGGTAAAAGGACAGCCATTAATAGGACAGAGGTAAGTGCACTCTCATACTACAGGCGAGGTTTGCACTACATTTCCGGGGGATACCTATCATTGTGTCTCCTATGTAGCAGTAACTATAACCTCCCTGGAATTTTGCGTAAGGTCACGTGTAATACGCGAACTCTTACAACCGTGCCTTATTTCATAATCTTGGCTTAGCTTGGGGATGAGCTGTGACTTGTGGTCTCATAGCTGACGAAGTAATTTTACCGTTTGGCGGGGTCTTCCTGTGCACCTTGATCACACTTCTATTTTCGACAGTGTGGCATTGATCAGACAACCAGTAATAGATGAACATATGTGGATATATCCTATTTCCTGATACAGAGAGAGAGGTGCGCAGTTTGTTGAAGGTATAACTCAAAAATCTTCATCAAACAAGTTTTCCATACATCGTAAATAAGTTTGGAGACACAAATCACATAAGACCGGAAGATCATAAACGAATGTTAAAAGACTGCAGCTGTCGAAATCATGAAGAATCATCCTTAAATGAGTTGAAAACTGTAGATAAAATTGGACTTCCTACATAATGGTGCCAGCGACGCGCGCTGATGACAACATTACTGTACTAAGAATAAACAAAGAGGGTTAAAATCGGTATATAATGGGTGAAAAAGTCAAACGATGTACACATCAGAAAATTTACAGGCGAACGGGAGCAGAAAATTGGTAACTCAATTTCAAAAGCGAATAAAAACATTTGAAAAACTGAATATTCAGATGCAGTCGTGGTGTTGACCTGGATAACTTTTCGAGTAGTGTTTTGCGAAATTCAGCGCGCTCAGGCATTGCGATGACCTACAGATACTGACAGCGAATAAAAATTAATAATGGCTTTTTCGGGGTCCATGGTATGTCCGTAAGCACTTCTTGATCATTTGCGGGGGTATTTTGCGCTGCATCTACCGCATTCACTCCTCCTCCCCCACCTGAGCCCGGTATCATGACAGAGTATAGAAGACCGGAGATGGGAAAGGGCGCAGGTGGCTGGCGCGGCCGCAGCCACCCATGGGCGTACCACCGAACCTAGCTTGGATCCCACGGAGTGGGTGTGCCATAAAGGCCACATTAAGAAGGAGCCATTGCAGCCTGACTCTCAGTCCGCCAGTCAGCCACTACACACAAAGCACACATTGGGCTCACCATACGATCCGAGTTATCCCGTCAGTTGGCAACCTTCCAAGCCACGGCTTTGAGCGCACCGTGATAGTTTCAAGCGCGTCAGATTGTTTATAGTGAGGACAATGCGCTGAGCTGCCGACCTCACTCTCTCCCCCCACCCCCACAACCAGACCACCTTGCGAGACGACCAGCTGTCTCATGCGGAAGTGGGCGTAGCTGCTGGTAACCTCGGCTACGTGTACTACGTACATGACCTGGCCCCCCAAACACAAGCGATAGGATTTCACACAATAGGGGGTAGAACGGCTTACATCTCACATGTGTGAGATATTCAGAGGTCACGTTAAGAGGGAGCCATCGCAGCCTGACTCTCAGACCATCAGTCAGCCACTCCACACAACATACATTGGACTGACTGCGAGGTCTGAATGTAAATATCAGTTGTCAACCTCCCAACCCACGGCACTTATCGTGACCGAACACTCTCCTCCTCCCCCACCTGAGCCTGGTGTCATGACAGAGTCAAGAATACCGGAGATGGGAGAGGGCGCATTTGGCTGGCGCGGCCGTAGCCGCTCCTGGGCGTTAGTGCCTCCTAAGCGGGTCGTGGGGTAGATGCGCAAAACCAACACGAGGGTGCGGCAGGCGTACATCGGGATGCGCTCGCATACAAAATACTGCACGTGGAGGCATGGTGGCATGCGTAGGTGCACGTTCACGCCAGGCTAGCCGCTGGCGCCCGATCCCGCCTCTTCTCCACTTGACTTTCTCTCTCTCTCTCTCACTCACTCTTTCTCTCTTGACACCGGACACAGGCGAGTGAGGGAAGAGAGCGAGGGAGTGCGGTCGATGCAGGTCAAGTCTACTATCTCTTAAAACGAATCAACGCGCAAGTCAGTCCCCGCGCCACCATGCTGTGGAGCGCATGGTGGACCATGCAGGATACGAAGCACGAAATTTAGTGATAGTTAGAGTTAGCGTTAGGCGTGTTAAGGATTGTATTAGAGTTAAGGTTAAGGTTGAAGTTCGGATGCAGGAATACCTACCTCCGGGAATTTAACACGAGGTCACTTGTAGTGCGTGGATACTTATACTCGTGTCCAACCACTAATCTTTAATTCTTATTTCCGATACACTCGAAAGGATTAACAGCAGGAAGTAGTTAAGAGGAACGAGAATTTATCGTAGAGGCAAAAACCAAGTCTATCATTGAACATCAAAATAAGCAACAGGTAAAGATGTGTATGCTACATCCACTTGTTTTACAGGCATGTTTTTATATCTTCTAGCCACTCCGGGAATAAGTCTGACATTGAGCATTCTCATAAAGAATTTCCTCTTCCATACCTGGTTCTAGAGACCGGTAGAGATAGGACATGCAAATAGGAACGCCATCGATATTCTGGGGGCTTTGCGCTAATTTCCAGTGGGAAATCAGCGTTTATTTTATGCTCAGGGTTAATGCTAACGTTAGAGGCATATTTAGAGTTAAGATTAGGAGCTATGGCTCAATGATATTTACCCTTCTCGGAATTTAATGACGACCACCTATATTACCGTGGGGGATTCATATTCTCGTGTCTTACCCCTTACCAAGTCACATCAACAACTTCCTCCTTCGCTGGACATTTTTGGTCAGCAACGTTGCTGGCAGGGCGTACCTATGTGTGGGTACTGCCTTCTCCATCAAAATTATTCCCGTTTGCAGCGCAAATGATCTCTTGCCAAAGGAGCATGAGATGTGTGCCTTTGTAGGTCAAATCAGGCACGTTGCATGGACAAACTATGTTTTCAATCCTCCTATGTCACGAGTGTGGCGCGCAGGCATTGTATCTTACAACAATCCAGTTGACTATTACTACTATTCTTTATACTATTTGAAACCCACAATGTCTCAGAAATTACGCGTCCATCCCGCCTCTTGCTAGTATTTATACGCCATTAGGCCTCTCGTCAAGTAAACACCAGTAATTTACACCAGCTGTTTCAGTAAGCCCTAAGGAGGGAAATTAAAATATTTAAATTTTCTGCAAGACTGTACTTATCGTAAGAATAGCACCAGTACTACATTAAATCTATGCATCAAAATAAATTGAAGTAATACTATCTATACTTTAATGTGCGTTTCTTACATTTGAAAATGAGGAGGAGTATGGGGAGGTGGATGAGGAGGAGGAGAGAGGATGTAGAGGTACAGATCTAGAGGGTCATCGAAATCCACATTACTAGCTATACTTCTATACTATATTACTATACTATACTATAGTATACTATACTATACCATACTATACTACTATACTATACTATATATACTATACTGTATACTATACTATACTATACTGTACTATATTACTATACTACTATCTATACTTTAATGTGCGTTCCTTACATTTGAAAATGAGGAGGAGTATGGAGAGGAGGACGATGAGGAGGAGAGAGGATGTAGAGGTACAGATCTAGAGGGTCATCGACATACTCATTACCTTCGTCAAGTACCCATGTATCTTCAGACAGGGCTTCTTCAGTAATAATTTCAACAGTTTCTTATCCACGGAAGAGTAAGAGCTAAATAATAGCGGAAGGGGGCTCTTGAAGTGTAAGTACTTGGTCTGAAAAAAAGCAATGAAAGCCTTAAATGCCATCTGCCACACTTTACCCAGTCGTAGTCATTAACTCTTTAAAGATTGGCCTGACCTTTTCGTGATTCAATAAGAAACTGAGCGGTATGCTCCATTGTCTTTGATGTTTGAGCCAAACTGCGAGAAGTTTTCCAATCTTCTCAATTGTGATCCTTCTGTTGCTAATTATCGTTGATTGCATAGGCAAATTCCTTTTTACCTTTTCCATAATTCTGTTTTTAATTGTGTAAGTCGTTTTAAAAGTAGACTGATTCATTTCTTAGGCAGGGGCCACCTTTGCTTTCCTTGAGATAGTTAGCCTTTTTACCGTTGCTAACACGGCCACCCTCCTCACTAGTCTTATTCTTTTCACCGACCATGGTGAACAATTGATGCATAAAATATTTCCCGATAATAATGAACACAGGCTTGGGTAATGGTAGGTTAGGTACAGCACCGGGAATGCCAGAAACCCCAGGCACGTGTTTTGTTTTATGCTCTACGATGGAAGTGCGTGCAATTTGCGAATGTTTTATGCCACAACACTTATCCCTTTTAAACCGATGTCAAAGCCGCCGGATTCTACTGAAGCCTGCGCGGGTGGAACCGGAAATGAATTCATACCCGAGCATTCAATCCGTTAAACCTTATGGCTATCAAATTCTTGAAGGCTTTATAACAGAGGCACACTATCGAATTTGTAAATTAAAACAACAGAAAGAATAACATACAATTTTGAAAGGACCATATACACCTTATATTACCCAATTTAATATCCCACCCGTAAAATACTTATTACCACCGGTCGCCTATAGCCCGAGCCTGGGGTTTCTGGCTTTCTTGGTGTTGTACTTAACCTACCGTTATCCACGTCTGATCTCGAAAGGAGGGGTTTCCAGAAAATCTGACCCACAGAACACAAAGAAGACTCGTGGTCCACTTTGTTCATATTTCTGAAAGTTAGTAGGTTCAGGAGTTCCTTGGTGGCCTTTAGGGCACTCCCACTCCGTGGGATCCGAGTCAGGTGTGGTGATAAGCCCAGGGGCGGCTCCGGCCGCGCCAGCCACCTGCGTCCTCTCCCACCTCCGGTCTTCTTGACTCTGTCATGATACCGGGTTCAGGTGGAGGAGGAGAAGAATGTGCGGCAACGTTAAGCGCCGCGGCTGGAAGGTTGCCAACAATTACACTCAGACCTCACAATTAGTCCAATGTGTGTTGTGTGGAGTGGCTGACTGGTGGTCTGAGAGTCAGGCTGCGATGGCTCCTTCTTAACGTGACCTCTGGCTAACTCACACATGTGAGATGTAAGCCGTTCAAGCTCCTGTTGTGTTAAATTCTGGTGCTTGTGTTTGGGGGGCCAGGTCGTGTATGTAGTACACGTAGACGAGGTCAACAGCGGCTGCGCCCGCTTCCGCATCAGACAACTGACCGGCTCGGAGAGTGGTTTGACTGTGGGGGTGGGGGAGAGAGAGAGGTCGACATCTCAGCGCATGTTCCTTACTATAAACAATCTGACGTGCTTGGAACTATCACGGTGCGCTAAAATCCGTGGCTTGGAAGGTTACCAACTGATGGGATAACACGGACCGCGTGGTCAGCCCAATGTGTGTTTTGTGTGGAGTGGCTGACTGGCGAACTGAGAGTCAGGCTGCAATGGCTCCTTCTCAATGTGGCCTTAATGGCACTCCCACTTCGTGGGATCCGAGCCAGGTGTGGTGGTACGCCCAGGGGCGGCTCCGGCCGCGCCAGCCACCTTCGTCCTCTCCCGCCTCCAGTCTTCGTGACTCTGTCATGACACTGGGTTCAGGTAAGGGAGGAGGAGAGAGTTTGGTAGCTGCAGCGCAAGGCTACGATAAGATAACGGGACCTCGAATCTTTATATATATATATATATATGATAGTCTGTGGCTCACAGATCTGCTTGAGGAACATGCATGTTCCCTTGTGCCCTGGAGTTCACATTAGAGCCCACACAGGCGGTCGCGTAGGGACGTGAAGCATATAATTTTTAAGTAGAACCGACAAAGACAAGGGAGACCGGAATGGCCATTTCTGGCTTATTAGCCGTCATCAGCCAGTCATACCCAATCCCAGGTGTGGATCACCCGGGATTCGAACCCGCGACCTTTTGTCATTGAGTGTAACACTCTACCATTGAGCCACGGGCCCGTTGTTTTTGTCGGTTGCGATCGGGAATATGGACTATGAAAGTGTGGTTTCACCGATCTGGTTAAGGAACACTGATGTTCCGCTGTGCCTTGGAGCTCACTTTTGAGCCCTCGCGGGCAGTTGCATAGCGACTTGAGATATATGTTGATAAGATGGTGATCCACACCTGGGATTGGGTATGACTGGCTGATGACGACTTATAAGCCAGAAATGGCCATGCCGGTCTCCCTTGTCTTTGTCGGTTCCATCTTATCAACATATATCTCAAGTCGCTATGCGACTGCCCGCGAGGCTCTAAAGTGAGCTCTAGCACAGCGGAACATCAGTTTCTAACCAGATCGGTAACATTTCACTACTTTCTATATATATATATATATATATATATATGATAGTGTGGGGCTCACCGATCTGCTTAAGGAGCATTTATGTTCCATTCCATATATATATATATATATACATTTAAAATATATACTTGCCCCGTTTTTAGTGGGTTGAATCGTATAGGTGCTATTTTCGCTGACCCAGGACATTGGTTCAGTCTTCTCACAAATGGTCACCTAGACTGCTTACTTTAACCGCTTACATTATTCTAGCATTAGGATTGACTATTCTTTTAAAACTGGAGATACCCGAGCACACATCTGAATTCAGGAAAATCTATGTGTCTTCCCGTCTTCCCATTCCAAGTGAGTCTTATCTCGGCCCTGGTTACGCAAAATAAAGCAATTCTCAATGTGCATTTTATTTATTGCAATATTAAAACTGCTCTTTGGGCAACACAGGCATCGTAAGCAGAAAAAACACTAATAAAAGGTGTTCGCCAATATTTTTTCTTAATAAAACGAATCTTAACTGAAAAACTGTCTTAATTATTCAAAATTTTCGAACTATGGTTGCAGGGAAAACAAGTATTGGACCAAAAAGAAAGAATAGAAAGTCGTGATTTCATTAAGCTGAAATAATTCATAAGGGATTTAAGAAAGAAGTGGACCGTATAATGAATATTTGCGGTGAAGACTGCAAAAATTATAGGGCCTGCTGTTGTTGCATGAAACTTCTGTTGTAATCTACAATGCAAACCGCATATTTGCATGTTCAGGACCTTTTATTAAAATAATTATAGTGTACGCCATAGGACAGGCCCTGACCGTGGACACTCCGGGTAATTGGTTAAATTTTAGTACGGACAATTTAACAGGGCCAGGTGTTTCATTCCCAAAAACTGCACGGCAATTTTTCAAAGAACGGTGATAACTTTGCTAAGGGGGGTGGAGTTGGTGGGGCATACTGGTGGTTTTCTAGTCCCTGGTAAAACTCCATAATCATTGAGGTCAGTGCCACCACTGGGGGCAATTAAACCGTGTTATAGTCATATTTTCTTGTCTTGAGAAAAAGGCTTTATAAAGTCTATAAACTTGCCAGTTAAAGGGTCTTTTCTGGCCTAGAATAGGAATTTTGTAACGTCTCGCTGAAGACCTACGATTCGATACTGTCAGATATTAAATCTGATGGTGTCAAAACCTATGCCAAAACAGGTTACGGCAAATCGGGTACTTATTCAGTCAGAGCTCTACTGCAGCATGGTTCAAATGGAAAGCCACCTGAATCCGCAACCAGTTCTCTACCTCTGTGAATAAGCTTTTTCAGCTGTCAGTTGAGAGAATTACATCATAATTTCTACAACGGAGAAAAAATGTTCTCCAAAGGATCGGTCTGTTGATTTTGAGACCAAAATCTCTTAATTGGGGAGGCTTTCAAAACCTTAGTGGAAGAGCAGACACGTAAGTTGGTCCGAAAATCGGTCAGAATCGCTAATATGTTTGCCCTCTCCCTCTTCCGACAGGACCTAGAGAAAGGGACGTACCCGCAACACAGATGGTCTTGATCTAATTTCCTAGGGGTACATATTCCCGGGTCTTAACCCTTGCCTTAACTCCAACCTTAACCATAACTCTAATCTTAGGCTTAACCCTACCCTCAAACCTAAGCCTAACCTTTATCTGTCTGGAATTTAGTGCTGAGTCACCTGGCTCCTTTTTCTTTGTCCTGTCGAGAGGGGGGAGGGGAATGGGGACATAAAAACTATTCCTGTTAACCTATTCAGTCCTTATTCAATATGTGTGCATTTCAAGACTGCTACACGAACGGCGTTTTTGGACTTGTATAGCTCCCCCTTTTCTATAATCCTCCACGGCACCTAACCTGCCAGGTTCCTTCAATCAACCTCGATGTAACCCAGCATGCGGCTGTCAACCCCACACTATCCGATCACTCCCCAGGGTTTGGGTTTGGTTAGCTAACAAAGCGGCTTATATGCCAGAAATGGCTATTTCGGCCTCCCTTGACTTTGTAGATAATTCTACTCTTTCTAACGTCTCCCCAAAACGGGCCGCGTAGTCGATGCACTGGACCAGCGCGGGGGGCAAACCAGGGTGCGACAGGCGTTATTTTGGCTGAACTCCCATAAAAAATTCCCAACATGGGGGAAGGGGCATGTTGGCCTGGGTAGGTGTAGGTTCATGCCGTACCAACCACTTTTGTCCCCTAGGGCTCTGATTCAGGTGTGGTGGCACAGTCTGGCGCATGCGCGGTTGCGCCGGCCACCTACGCCCGACCCTGGCTTTCTCGACTCGGTCTTGACACCGGGCACAGGGGAGAAAGAGTGCGGTAAATGCAGTGCAAGTCTACTATCACTTTAAAGCTAACTCACGTGCAAGTAACCGTTCCTGCACCACCCTGTTAGGGTGCATACGGTGGAAATCATCGGACTACGTCGACCGAACTCTTTCTAATGCCTTTCTAAGTATGAAAACCTGGAAAAAACTAGCGGAGTATGTACATGACCGCGTGTTAACTACATAGGTAACTGCAACTTATGAATATCATTTGTTTAACGCAGTATTTCTTCAAAGGCGCCGCGCGAGTCACCTGTGCTGCATCCATTCTGTGGTGCCCACAGTCATGGTAGTTCAACGAGGTCTACCATCTGCTCCACAGTAGGGTGGCATAGGGACGGTGACTGGCGCTGACTTTTGCTGCATCTACCTCTCTCTTTATTCCACTCCCCCACCTGAAACCGGTGTCGAGACAGAGTCAGAAAGACCGGAGATGGGAAAAGGCGCTGACCCACGCACTGTGTTCCAACACCAAACAAGAATACGACAACACAAGAGAGGGGCGGCTTGGATCTCAACTGAGTGGGAATGCCATAAAGGCCACATTAAGAAGGAGCCATTGTAGCTCAACTTTCAGTCCGCCAGTCAGTCACTCTGCACAAACACACACACGCTTGACTGATCACGCGGTCCAATTTATTTCGTCACTTGGCAGCCTTTCAAGCCTTCCGACTTTAAACACTGCAATTTTTGTGAAAATATAAACTTTGATGCGTAAATTTTCGAAACCCCCCTCCAACCCCTCCCCTCCAGCTCATCGTCAGATTTTGAATGTGTACAAAAAAAAACACGGTAGTCGATTTCAATCACCGCAGTTGAACAATCACTGCTACAACTCCTTGCCATATTCGGCTGGACGGTCTCCTTAACACAGAAAACTCAAATGCTTCTATATCACACTCTTTGGAAGATGACTGTCTTTCGCACGACTGGTTTGCTCTGCCTGATGTACTAGACAGTAAAAAATTTCCAAGCAGTAGAGGCCATTAGTTAAAACTGAAGAATCTTCCAGAAACAACACACGGAATGCTGCGGACCTTCGCCTCGCAGTTTTTCCATGCAGCGGCAGAATATCGGGGAACCACGCGTGTCTGTGCCTTTAGCTAGTACCTGTGTTGTCAGTATGGTGAATAAGTTATCCTGCTGACGACATGTTGGCAGCTCGTGAATATTACGTGGTTATCTCGCAGTGGTTGAGGGACGTCAACCCAACTATTCATATCAAATTTCGGTCTGCGTCTATATAGACCCTTGTATATACTCATCTGCTCCAAGTTGTAAATTACTGTCTGATTAAATTAAAAAGCTGAAATACTTCTTTATATTTCATTTAGAAGAACTCATTTTTCTACTGTAGTTTTTGCAGTCTATAGGTGGTTGGTTTATCGTTCAAGCTAATTGAACTGCCGTCTGAATTCTCCATGCTGTATGTAATCTCGATTGAACTCTTTCCGAAATCGGTTTCATTTTATACAGAAAGGGGTAAGGATGACTTGTGTGGCCCTCTAAAAAGGGCAGGAGAACAGGAACCGTCCGCAATACAAGTGCTTTCGTGCCAACTTCCTAGAAAAATAATGTTGGGTTTTTGGTTAGGATAAGGGTTAAGTGTAGGGTTTGGGTGAGGCTCAGTAAGAGGGAAGATGCAATCGAGCTTGTTTCAGCGGTCGCATCTTCTCCTTCTGAACTGCTTCCTGGAACTCACCTGCTCGCTTCTATCAGATCGGCTTAGTTCTAACTTTAGGGTTTATGCTACGGTTCGATTTATGATTAAGGCTATACTTTAGATTTATGTTACGGCTAGTGTTGGTGTTAGGGCATGGGGCTATTTACCCTTCCTGAAGTTATGAGCGGGCGGCATTTTCTATTCCCGTGGGAGCCAGCTAAGTAATATTTACGCAGAAATGAAATTTTATTTTATTTCTATTGCCGATTTGTTTTTTTAAATAAAACCAGCAAGTTACTAGCCGTATTCAATCTACCAATTCCACCTAGCCAAAAACGAATGCCTTCCGTCAACCGAACTGGAAATTTTTGTTGAGTTTAGGAGATTATATCAGAACCTGTGTGCACTGGGCTAAAGTATTTTGGGCAGGTGAAACGGTTGAATAGGGGAACCGGAGTCTCCCCTTCTGCTAACGCTTCTCGTGATTTGTTTTATTGTGGTGTCACACGTCACGTGATTACAGAACTTTCCACACCTAGCTTTTCTACCAGTAGAAGATAACCGGTGCTCGATTGTTGGCTGTTCTTTGATGCAGTGTGACAGTACTGTCTGTTATTGATAAATCCTTCCATGGCATCCTGACTGTATACAAGTGAGTGGCGTGCATATGGTGCCAGGCCGACCAGCCATTCCTTCGCGTAATATACGAGCGGAAAATTATTCGAGGATTCCAGACTGCTGATCTTCCCCCGCAGGAAACGGGAATAAGAACCAACCCCCCCCCCCTCGTAAGACAGATGAGCCTGCGCAAAAATTTGGAAATGGTGAACAGTTGCGTGTCCTAACCTTAATCCAAATATTACCTTAATCCTACCCATAGCTCTAATTTCCTTTGGAGTTAGCGCAACTCCACCTGTATTATGTGCGGTTCCTGCTCCCGTTCCCTGCCAGGGAACGGGAGCATATAAACGCTCCATACCCTTTATGCTATGATATCCCAACTGCATACACGGCAGTCCGGAGACTGGGATCCCTCTATGGTCTCTTAAATGCACTTCAGGTAGGCTTGGTTAAAAATGAATTTTCCACACCGAATTAACTGTTCCAATAAATTCAAAAGGTGGAGGTGGGTAAATAAAAAAATAAATTCATGATTTCTTTTGCCTGATCAAAATTTTGCCTATCTGAATGTGAAAAGGGCCTTATTCATAGTTAGCGATATACAATTTCCATTGGGTTATACATCCGCAAATCAGCTCTGCGGTGTAATGCTCTCGCAAAATTTTTCCCTCTTCACGAATTACACTCTGAATAATCCCAATTTTCTGTTCGCACCCGAAAATAGTTTCTTTTAAGAAAAATATGTTAACCTTGCGTTAATTTTTGGTGGATAGAAAAAACCACAGGCAGTTATTTATCGATAAGTTTACGGTAGGCTGGGCGAGTAACATGACCCAAGTTTGAGTAACCTCGCGGCTCCCGGTGGGGTCTCGTTGATCGGGTGGCTAGAGCATTGGCTTTACTAAAAGCTTTTCCCCTTGCTTCGTGGATTGGAATCTCGCCGAGGTCACCGCGTTTTTCACAACGGTGTCAAACGGATAACGTAAGAGTTGGAAACGTGCAAAACTACAGAGTGCTGGTGTTTATTCTTCTTTCAAATACCTTTTCCTCCTCTCAGATGAAACTCGTTCTTAAAGCCGAACGCCCCCCCCCCCCCCCCCCCAGTTAGCCTTGCCTCTACTGTCTCTCCGAAGGGCACTCAAACAGAACGGCGTGAAGGCAATACTGGACCAGTCTTCCATTCTGTGATTTCCGAGCAAGCAATTCCGTGTGCATCGTACGGATATGTGTCTCCGTCTACGTTAGGCCTGCTTACGGGCGGTACACGTTTTTTCCCTTGTGATCTGCCCCTATGAAGTTATATGTCGATGTGTACGATAATAGCACAGTTGAATGAGGAGGCAAGGAGAGATTGGAGGGAGGGGTGGGCTCTGGACTGGGGCATTGCAGTAGTAACAGCAGTGTTGTTGATTCTCTCTCTCTCTCTCTCTCTCTCGTTCCCTTGTCAAGCCTGCTCGGGCACAAGCATCTCTGATTTCCCTGAGGAAATGGTTTAGGAAGCCGTACGTAGTCTGCTTGGGTGCTTCTGCCTCACTCGTCCCTTGCATAGAGATAGGCGAGTGATGCAGAAAGTAGCAAGCTTCTGCGACAGCTATTATTACTGCAGTTAGTGTGTGGTTATCTCATCCGAACAGATCCTGAAGGTAACTTTGTCTACTTTTTTCTGTTTTGAGGACGCCATACTATTTCCCCATTTCCTCCCTCGCTTCCTATGTACTGCATACTATAGCCCACGGTAGTGCACTATGCGGGAATCAAAACAGGCTCAGCGTCATGATTACGTGTGGATGTAAATCAGCAAACAAGCCCAGATGAGCGATGTTAAGAGTAAAACATGTAAAAAAGGTAGACATTGTATGGATGACAACCCGAATGTAGCTAAAAGACAGTTGATTATCTCGTTGGAGTTTTCTGCAAATGAGTCTGCAGTCAGCTGTCAGAGTCTACACGGTACAGCAAAAGCAATTAACCCGGAGGGCCTAATCTAAGTAAACCTTGTCTGCTTAAAATGACATGAGATTGGGAGAGCACTTTATCGAGGCTACAGCACTGTTTGACATTGAAACTAATGCAAAGTGTATTTCTATGCCATAAGTTTAGTAAGTTCCTAGCCACCACTTGAAAGCAAATTCGAGGTTAAGTAACGATGCGGGTCGACAGCTACTAGACCAGAAATGGCCATATCAGTCTCACATGTTTGTGTAGATATTTTTATACAGATAAAGGCGACGAAAATTATCGAAAAAGACGACGGAGGCTGGAATGGCCATTTCTGGCTTATTAGCCGTCCTCAATCAGCCACGCCCAACCCAAGGTTGTACAACACTGGAGGCATAAACCCACGACCTGTTGATTAGAAGTCCAACGCTCTACCCATTGAGCAACGGACTCCTTGTCTTGCCGGTTGCGATCGGAAATATTAAAATTGGTGGATGAACGCTCACAGATCTGAAAAGTGCGCGTTGCCCTTGGTGGAATTGCGTTTACCCATTGGGTTGTGGGACATGCTAGTCCCGTTGGAACTAAAGGCTCGTTCTGGAGCCAGCGCAGATGGTCGCATAACGAGCATGAGTATATGCTCAAAGGATTGCTTATCCCAAACGATGGGACAACGGGTGCATGGCTCAATGGTAAAGCATTTGACTCAATGTTCAAAAGATCCGGAGCAGAATCACAGGTGTTCGAATTCTGGGTTCGAGAGGACTGGCGGATGATGGCAAGTAAATCAGGAATGGGCATTCCAGTCTCTCACGACTTTTTCGATAATTGTATTCTGTTTAGGATACTGACCACCCAGTGGCTGTTCGTGGGGTTCACGAGTGAATTCAAAGGTACAATGGAACGAGTATCCCCCCGAAACACGATCAATGAGCGTCAGTCTAGCATTATATATACATTTAATATATATACAGCTAATAGGAGCGAAGATGCCAATCCTCGGACATAAGTGTGAGTAGAAAAGGAGATGTCCTGGAGTTAAAAAAGCAAATAAACTTCATTTGTCAGAGAATATCACCGCACCGCATCTCACACGGTTTAGAGAAGACGGCAGTCATGTTAGCACAGCTTTCATTATATGAGTTTACCTGGACGTCAAAGATGACTAAGTCTCCCTCAATAAGTACTCCGTTAAGTGAACACTGTACAATTTACACCTTACAGTAATAGGCGCACACCAATCTATTGGCTTCCAAACATCCAAGCTCCGTACGGGTGTCATAGTTCTCGTATGGGCAACATATTACCAGACCAAAAATAGGGATAGATTGACAAACTTGGTTTTCGGCTTATTCTGCCTTCATTAAATCAACCATTAAACTGACTACCAGCTGGGACTGGAAATATAAACATACATTCAAGTGCGGCCCAGACAATCCGTACATTAGGTCTAACAGATGCATCATAAGCACTTTTTCGAAGCGAAGCTAATCCGTGTCTTACGACCTATAATCCTCTGTTGCTGTAGATCGGGAATTTGTTCGAAAAGGAAAAGGGGACACCGATCTATTAGCTTCCCGAATCAAACAGATCCATGTGGATGGTAAAGGTAAGGAACACGGAAGGAATTAACAGAAAGACGTCGGCCAAGTCATTACATCAGAGAGAGGAGACGACAGAAAATATGGGTAAAATGTTGCAGTCTGCTTCGAGCTTATTCTGCCTTCATTCAGCATATCATACCCTTGACTACCATCTGGGGCTGCAAACACAAACATGTGGTTGAATGCGGTGCACAGAGCACCTACTGGGTCTAGCAGATGGGTCACAGGTCTTCATCAAAGCGAAGTTCATAAGTGCCTCGACACCTGTCATTCTTTGCCACTGTTGATCGGGTATTTATTCAAATAGGAATACGCCCACACTGAGCTATTGGCTTACCGAATCAGAAAAAGCACAAAACAGATTGTATAAATCCGCCTATATTTTCTGTCGACTCTCCTCTCTGCAACTATAACTAGGCTGACTTCGGTCTCGTAATTGGTTGCTTGATCGTGAACTTTGCCACCAACACGGAGCTTCGATACTTCGAGAAGCCGATATATCAGTGTGCGCCTATTCCTGTTTGAATAAATACCCGATCTGCAGCGACAGAGAATTACAGGTGGCACGGCACTGATGAACTTCGCTTCGATGAATTGCTTGTGAGCCATCTGCTTGACCCAGTGTGTGTGTGGACTGTCTGCGCCGCACTTGACCGCATGTTTGTGTTTGCAGTCCCAACTGGTAGTCAGGATTATGATTGGCTGAATGAAGGCAAAATAAAACCGAAATAGATTGTATCAATCTACCCATATTTTCTGCCGTCTCTCCTCTCTGCAGTTATAATTTGGCCGACTTCAGTCTGGTAAGTGGTTGCCTGTTAACGACCTATGATTCCCTCGGGTAGTATGAATGATTAAGTGAAAAAAATAGACCGGAGTGCTTAGTACATTTTGTGGACTGTCTCCGCCGAAATCAAGCGCATGATTATTTCCAGTCTCAGCTGGTTATCAGGGATATGATTGGCTGAATAAAGGCAAATTATGCCCGGAAAAGACTGCAGCAAGCTACCCAAACTGATTAACCTCAGTTCGATGAAGTGCTGATGACCTAACTGCTAGAATCAGCGTTTGGACTGTCTGCACCGTACTCTAGCGCATGTTTGTGTTTCCAGTGCCAGCTGGTAGTCAGGGTTATGATTGGTAGAATGAAGGCAGAATAAACCCGATAGAAACTTTATCAATTTATCCATATTTGCTGTCGTCTCTCCACTCTGCTTCTAAAACCTGGCCGATGTCGGCGTGGTAATTGTTTACCTGTGCGTGACATATGCCACCTATACGGAGCTTGTTTGCTTCGGGAAGCTAATAGATCGTTGTGTGCCTTTTAATTTTGAATAAACACCTGATCTGCAGTAACAGAGAATGGTAGGTGGCGAGGCACTGATGAACCTCGGTTCGATGAAGTGCTGATGACCCAACTGCTAGAACCAGTGTGTGGACTGCTTGCGCCGTACTTTTGCGCATGATTGTGTTCCAGTGCCCGCTGGTAGTCATGGTTATGATTGGTAGAATGAAGGCAGAATAAGCCCGATAGAAACTGTAACAATCTACCCATATTGCTGTCGTCTCTCCTCTCTGCTCCTAAAACCTGGCCGACATCGGCCGGGTAATTGGTTACCTTTTCCGACATATGCCACCTATACGGAGCTTGTTTGCTTCGGGAAGCCAATAGATCGGTGTGCGCCTTTTAATTTTGAATAAACACCTGATCTACAGCTACAGAGAATGGTAGGTGGCGAGGCCCTGATGAACCTCGGTTTGATGAAGTGCTGATGACCCAACTGCTAGAACCAGCGTGTGGACTGTCTTGCCCCGTACTCTAGCGCATTTTTGTGTTTCCAGTGCCAGCTGGTAGTCAGGGTTATGATTGGTAGAATGAAGGATGAATAAGCCCGATAAAAACTTTATCAATCTACCCATATTAGCTGTCGTCTCTCCTCTCTGCTCCTTAAAACTGGCCGATGTCGGCCTGGTAATTGGTTACCTGTTTGTGACATATGCCACCTATACGGAGCTTGTTTGCTTCGGGAAGCCAATAGATCGGTGTGCGCCTTTTTGTTTTGAATAAACACCTGATCTGCAGCTACAGAGAATGGCAGGTGGCGAGGCCCTGATGAACCTCGGTTTGATGAAGTGCTGATGACCCAACTGCTAGAACCAGTGTGTGGACTGCTTGCGCCGTACTTTTGCGCATGATTGTATTCCAGTGCCCGCTGGTAGTCATGGTTATGATTGGTAGAATGAAGGCAGAATAAGCCCGATAGAAACTGTAACAATCTACCCATAATTGCTGTCGTCTCTCCTCTCTGCTCTTAAAACCTGGCCGATGTCGGCCTGGTAATTGGTTACCTGTTCGTGACATATGCCGAATCTACGGAGCTTTTTTGCTTCGGCAGAGCATTTGCTGTGGATCTTCGACGCACGACGTTGCCCAAGTACAAACGTTGTGCTTCTGTGTGGAATGCACCGAGTCTTAAAGTCGAAAATAGACTTTTTCAAGATGCCCTTTTCCCTGTAGGGTCAGCTGACAGATAATCATGGAAAGGTGTAAGATCGCTCACTTTATATCAACTGGTCAGTATATGGAAGGAGTTAATGGGTGGTTTTATTGAATGGCATCACCGTTAGAACGTGGTTTCCTGGACTTTCTTTTCTGACGCACCAGATTATATCTGTACGTGTATCTCACTGAATAATGTGAGTGGGTAAATTTACCACAGTCATGCTCTGCTGTAACCCTGGAGAGCTTTTTATACGGTGCGCAATTTAGGCGTGCTATCATAAAAGAATAAAATTCTTTTATTTATTGAACAAAGGAATATTGACCGAATTGCCTCATTAGTGGGCGGAATAGAACCATCTTCTGATTTCCTGCCACTGCTTATTTGGCAGGCGGATTGAGGGGGGAATACAACTGTGTGAATCCTCCAAGATGGGCTGTGTGAACTCTGTTAGTACTCGCGCAATTAGCCCTGACAACACACTATATGAAAAGTACTCGAGACAGAACTTTGCATGCAAGTTATTGAGGAATTGCCGTTTTAGACGTAGGTTTCCCCGTATCGGGCTGTTTGAAGATAAATTTTTGAAAGTTGCTTGATCCCAAGGGAGAAGCTCTACACTGACCGCCCCAAAACATGGTTGCATTGTTATTCGTAGATGATACGCTCACCAATCGCTAACAGAACCCACTCCATCCCCTCTGCCTTGTGGTTCACTCTCGAGCCCCGCCAGCAGTCGCACAGCGGGTAGTAGTAGAATAGGCAGATGAATATTGCCGGCATAGACAGTGGAGACTGGAATGACCATTTCTGGCTTATTAGCCATCGTCAGCCAGTTATACCTAACCCCCAGGTTGTGCACCACCCGAGGTTATAGCGTTGGACTTCTGATCATCGGGCCGCGGGTTTTGATCCAGAGTTGGGAGAGGATCTGCTCCCACCGAATACGAAGCAAATTTTTAATTTACGTGCACATCGCTAAACAGGTATCTCCTGAAGTTTCGTTCATTTATTC